>JAGDQP010065374.1:0-11428 GCA_022664845.1 Lepisma saccharinum | reverse complement strand
ACGCACACACACATAGACACTGTGAGTTCTGTACGTTGTGAGGAACAAGACAGCAAGAACTGGTGGGAGAAATGAACTCATGCGCAGTTAAGTGTGTGTTAGATCACGCGTCAGGTTTGCCAACGTCTATGCGGATTCCAGTAAAGGCATGGTATGAGTGAAAAAAGCTATACATCTTTATACGATTAGCGAGGGCAGCGCCACGCACGGAATGTGCAGGAACTTAAGCTATACATTTTGAATGCACTTTTATATCAAATGGAATCCCGGATCCAATTTTACAAGTGAAGTTTTTTGAGGTACTTGGACGTTGTAGAGTACGAATAACACGACTTTTAAAGTAAGACCCGAATACGGATCTCAGAAACACCGGGGTCTCATAATGACGGCGAACAGTAAATGTAAGTGAGTCGCAGTGATATATATATATACACACATTCCTGCATTGATAGGCGTTTCAATTGAAAATACATGTTTCAATTTGTCTCGCACGAAAGAACTGCGAACTACAAACATAATTTAAGTCTCCATACAAAGTTCATGAGATACTTCCTTTATTGTCCTTATTGCAACTTATTGACTACGGCTGAAAAGTCATTCACCTTATACTGTAAGACCTTGCTAAAAGCATCCAATCATATGCATAAGATAAAACAACATACCTATGTTAGTTTCAATTCCAAATCACCTTCGACCTAGGAACCCTCAGCTGCTACACGCTCAAGCTGTATCCTGCCATTGCAAACAATATACCTTGAATAACCTTTTGCAATTGCTGTCAATGCCATCATCGTGTTTTGCACGATGCCCGAGTACTTTTCTTTAAGCATCAATTTTACTTTAGGGAAAGGGATAACTCATAAGGCTAAAGTATGGGGAGTACGGTGTTTCGCGAACTACAGGACTACTGCACGTTGCCAGTAAACATTAGACCAAATGTGAGGAATGATCGAGGTTATCCTGATGCAGGTGCCAGTTTTCTGAAGCCTACAGGTCTAGTCACTACCGACGAATCGCATCACGTAGAAGACTGAGAACGTCAAATAATACTTCTTCGTAACTATTCCTCTTTCTGTTCCATATTTGTGTCGCACAATGGACTGGTATTCAAATAATACATCAGTCCTTCTACTCTCCGCCGACCCGCGGTAGTTTTTGGATGGATTGTACTACTTTTATTTCAAATCTCTCCAAGACAACATCACCTACAACTTAATGATATATTCTTTCTTTTTGTGTATCTCAAAGTTTCTGCAAAACTTGAAGAAAATGAAGCAATAGTTCCACATCGTTTACCTTTCGTCAGAATGAAACTGTTCCGGAGAAGAATTACACGGCACTAAACACTGGATGCCTAACTGATTTTGAAGCAAGCCAGGACATTTCGCGCTACAGAACAGTCATACACATGAAAAAATAACCGAATGTTGTGTGCGGTGTTACAATTCAACCTTCACTACTTTCCGAAACATAAGATGGGCAACACTTTCAGACAGACATTGTATTTCAGAATCATCAACATGTGACTCAACCTATCAAGGTATATACCAGTATAAGGGGATTATAACTTAAATATTGAAATCTACTAAGTAAGTAAGGTACTAAACGAAAGGAATACAAAGAATATTCCGTACCCATATATTGTTACTTTGGAGTACTTATTTACCTAATATATTTATATCCGTATTGCATCGAAAATCAGCACTCTTCAACTTATTTTCTTAAGTCAGCACATTGATAGATGACTCACGACCTATAAGCCAGGTTTACTATATTTGATTATGGCAATATTTAACTTGCATTCTCAGAGCAAACATCTGAATACATACCATTAATTTACACTCACCTTGCATATATACAATCCTAATTGATATCACAATATACTTGTTCGTGGAAATCCGAACTGCTTTTCAAATTACAAAATGTATGTATAAATGAATTTAGAATCCTGAGTTATGTAAAACCTGGAATCTTAGTAATGTACTACAACTGTGTACTACTGTGTGGACCACACTTCAAATGGATAGACGTTTAAATATATTTTTGTCTGTATATCATGATCATGTTTTCTATCCACTGCTGTATGAAGGACTCCCCTTTTCTTTCCATATCTTTGCCTACTGCTATCCTCATCCACGTAGCTAATGAAGAACGCTTGATTCATTCTACCCATCTTGTATTTGAACGTCGTCTCACTAGTTTCATTTCTCTATTAATGCAATGTAGTGCGTTTGTCGTACATCTTCCATCTGTTAATTTAGCTATGTGAACGGCCCATCTCCACTTCAGCTTGTTCGCAGTCTTGATTATATATTCTACATTTGTTTGTGGGCGACTCCATTTGTTTGTCTTCCTGAAACTCCTAGTTATTCCTAGCATGCATTTCTCTATAGTATGACTAAATCTTTGAGTCGTTTGAGCATTCAAGGTCCAAGTGTCATAGTCGTACATCATTATAGGCGAGACACATGAATAGTTTGCTTTTTAAAATAAAGTGTAGTCTTCCAAACGAACTCCACGTCATTTTACATCTTCTATTTATTTTATCAGTCAACTTGGCATTTGAAGATTTGAGCTGGCCTACGTAAACGTAATCATCATCTATGCTTATTTTCTCTTCGTTAATTTTTATTGTCTACTTTACAGCATGCTGATTGTACATGGATTTTGTTTGACTTAGATTCATTTTTAGCTCTATTTTCGATCTCTCATTATACAGTAATTCCATTCTGGTTTTCAGTTCTTCTGAACTTGATGCAAATAGGAGTATATCATCAGCAAATTGTAGGCGATGAAAGTATTCGCCGTTGATCTTTATTACAACTTCGTCCCAGTTTAAATTTATAACTCTCTCTCCAGAACAGCTAAAACAGTTTTGGAGATGTTTAATCTCCTTCCCTTACCCCTCCTTCAACTTTGTTTTCACTTTCTTGCACAGTTGTAGAAGTCGAGTAAATGTTTCGCAGTACCTTGATGTTCAATTGATTTATGTACTCCGACCAAGGATACAGAGTCGAAAGCTTGTTCCAAATTGATGAATTCCAGACACACCAGAAGTTTATATTCTGAATCAATGTTTGTATGTGGTTGCATGTGATAAATTCATGACGAAATCCAGCTTGTTCTCTTCCCTAGTTAAAACCTAAGTCTCGTTCAATACGATTCAAAGTAACTTTTTTGAACAATTTGTGTAGATCTGAGAGTAAGCTAATTGATTTGTAGTTTTCAACGCGTTCGTTGTCTCTTATCTAATTCTCCTTCGTAGTAGTACAATTATCTGTAAAAATTTTCAAATATTTTATAATTTCTTCTTTTTTCTTGTTACGGTCTCGTCTAGTCTCTTAACTGCAATAGTTTGTTTTTTCCTTATCTTGGGATGCTGTTTGGTTTCCTTCAGGCTCATGTTCTCGTCGATTATATTTCCAACAAGATGATCGTTGTATCTCTGCATATTATCTTATTTCATTCCTTAAGGTTTTATTTAGTTCTTATGTACCAATTCTGTATATGAAATTTCCCACTTATTTAATTTATCTTCTTTTCTTCATCAAGAGTATAGTTTCTTCCGAGATTCTGCTCCTTGTTTTCTTTCTGATGCCTGCTATTTCCTTAGCTGTCTCTCTTATTATATCTGTCAGCACTTTATTTCCGCGGTTGGTATCTTATTGACCTTCTAACTCTTGGAAGGCGCTGAATCTGCTGCTTAAATCTATCTCGAAAGTATGTGTGTGTTTGCTTAGATTTTCCAGATCTAAAAGTGGTGGTTTTCCTTTGATAAATCTTTCGCTCAAGTCTAATATTATTTTAGTTTCAGCTTACATCTTACCATCTTCTGCTCGTTCGAGAATTTGAACCTGTTAAGAACATACACGGATTGCAGAATTTCTCTGTTATTTGATAGAACGTAGTCTATTTCGTTTGTAGTTCCATTTGGGCATTTCCGTGTCCACTTCTTCTGGGCAGTTCCTTGAAAAACACATTGGAGGTGATCAATCTGTTGGCTTCTAAGAATTCCTCCTCTCTTATTTTGCAGTCAATTCCGAAGTTTCGTACTTTCGTGTCACTGCTGTTCTCATTTTCTACTTTCGTTATGAAACATCCCACTACAATTTTATCATGCGATTTGTTACTATCCAAAATCTCCTGTATCTCCTCGTATAGGTCTTCGATTTCCTCTTCCGAATGGGATGTTGTTGGAGCATATACTTGAAAAAACTTCTATGCTGTATCTCTTGTTTATCTTCATTATTACTCGTGCAATTCTATCTGAAATTCCTTCAATTTCTGTGATCCGTGTCTTCAAATCTTTATTAATTGGAAAGCAAACACGTGTCGGTTTTTCATTTTCTGTTCATTTGAAGTAGATCATGTAAACTGGCGGTAGTTTCAACTGTTCTTCATTCTTCCTCCACACTTCTGACAGTCTGCAATTCTTATAATCTGTCCTCTACTGCAAGTGACTTACATTTAAGATTCGTCACGCATAAGTCCGTTAGATTTGGATTGTCGGTGTTCTGACAGTCTACATTCCAAACCCGTGTATTTTGGTCCCCTGACCTTCTGCAGGACTGACCACTGGCGTTGCCAGCTGCATTTCGTCCTCCGGCAATGAGGGTCGCCAAGGCTGATTCCTTACTTGTAGTATCATGTGTAAAGAAAGGAGGGGTGCAGACATTTGACTCACCACGCTGTCTATAAATGCTGGTTGGTGAGCAACCCATCTATGTTCGTTCGGCAAGCAGTTGCTTCAGTAATAACAGGCCCCACGATGTGAACGTATGGAATTAATATTAGGCGTCTACCCCAGTCGGTTCACTTAAGCCTTGGCAAGATAAATTAAAGGATCTCCTCTCATTTAGTAGCAGAAATCATTTGGGGCGACAGTCCCTGTTTGCTCCTCCTGTCCCAGTTTGCCAGCCAATGATATTTACAATAATATTTACACATTATTGGTTACTGCCATCCTTCCAGGATTACACTATTTTTTTCTCGAGCCACTTTATCATTTTGTCTCAACGTATTGTCTCAGCATTTTTATTATGTATTTAGTTTCTGATCGTTTCACGATTATTAACGTATAAACGTATTTACTTTAATACTTAAATGTATTATTTATTTAACGAAATATTTAATTTAGTTTAAAACCTGTTAATTTTTTTCATGCATTATTTTTTAGAATTAATCAATTCTCGGAAAGAAAGAAATGATTGTAAATGTATGGAAACTTGTGACTACATAGACATCAAGTCGCAAAGCACATTTGAAGGCCGGTAAGTAAATGTTATCAATCTCGTCCTTGTTTATATTTTAAAATAATTATTGGTTAACAAAAATTGCCTTAATAATTCTTCTATAACTATATAAAACTACAATATATTCAATTAATTTTCTTAAATTATGAATAGTTAGAACATGTTAAATGACTAGAATGCTGTATTAATGAAGACAATCAATGATAGAGAGTGAATATAATGAGAGAAAGAGTATAACATTTTGATATAATATTTAATTACTTTCATAATAGATTATGCGTGTCATTATACACCCCATCAGCAATACTATGGTTTTCCTTTACCAGATTGTTTATGATTCTGTTGAAATTAAAATATTAATAAGTTACAATGGCGTTCATAGTTGTTAGTAATTTGAAATTCGTGAGTCATATATATCAGCAGTTGAATTGAAGTAACTTCATGTCCTTTGTATCAATTATAACGCGGTGTAATTATAAGAGAAACATTATACTCACAACAAAGTCTTGGGAAATCAATACATGTTTTTGATGTTATATTTTATTTCACTTTCAAGCTCTGGTATGTTAAGTTCCGAATTTAACATTTACCACAGAGAACTTTACCTAAACTCTCATTATTTGCGATTAATACATAATTTATTTATTACTCCTTGATTATTAACCTGCTGTGAGAAGCATAAATACTAAACATTTATCAATGTTATCACTCAACATCTTCTCGTATTCTCTTGATATGTAATTAGCTGGAGTAGTAAATATTGTTAATCGTAAGCATTTTAAATAAAATCTCATTTCTCGTGTTATTATACAACCCAAAAATGTATATAATTTAGTGGTATACGAGAAACAAAAATTTAGACAGGAGAGTTTCGAAATTAAATTCAATGTACTTATCGATCGTAAAGAACAGTGAGAAAATGCACAAACCATCACACGATACAAATTGAAAACGTTTTTGTTAAATTAATACTATTTAGGTCCGAAGTTGAAAATTTGGGCCAGAAAGTTAGCATTTTGCAGACTTTATCTATTTACATCCTATTAGTTTATATTTTTTCATCACATAATACACAGCATATAGATATGTGCGGAGCACACACGGCATGATTACAATCACCTCTAGCATAACGTTTCTATCTTTCGCGCTCAAGTTCCCGATTTTACAAGTAATCGTCTAATTCTATCCCAATCAATCTCACCTTCTTCACGGTTATGAATACTTTTCCACCTGTCCCTCTTCAAACAAAAAATGTATTTAGGTGATGCATAACTCCAGAGTTTATACCTGAGTCTTTTTCCACTATATTAATATTTAAAAATAATGTTATTATAATTGATTATTCCGTCTTATATTTCTAAGTTGTTTCGTTGAATATAACATCGGATCTCTCAAATATGATATTTCTTGATAAATTAGATATCTCCGGAAACAAATCGATTTTCGCAAAACTAAATTGTTGAGATAATGCTATAAACATAAAGTATTTTGCTCTGAGTGGGGGTGCTCCGGCACTCCATTTCTACATTCAACACTGGGTCGAGACACGGTCCAAGCAACGCTAATGACCTTATCTGTATATATTTCATGCATTTCAAAATGAAGAGATGATAATTAATTAATCATATTAAAAAATATGTATATGTGGCGAGAAATGGCTCAGATTGGCGTGAAAATAGATTTTTCTCCAATATACTGATCTTGTAGGTAAACTTGGATATCACATACTGATTGGTCGCACTATAAAATTCATTATATTCCTTGATAATTATCAAGGATGAAGTTTCCACTTCAAAACCGCTTTCCGTCCCATATGTAAAACTGTGAAAAAAATGTACGAAATATATTATTAACATATAACATTGGTAACACATAGTGGTGCCAGTTCGCTGATAATAACGCACAGCCATAGGGATGTGAATTTTTCGCGTCAAATATATCATAAATTAAAATCTAATTCCTTGCTTCATTCTTCTTATAAAATTATTTTTCTAAACTAACGTCATTATTATTGACGAGATATACTCTATACCTATTGTATAGGCTGCATGAGATAAAGCTATGTGATTGGCGTTTTTAACTCTGATATTCCTCTCCGATAATTAGAGGAAATAATCTTATAATTTCCCTGAGAAGCTTATAATACTATATATTTTAAAAGTTAGGAATTCTGATGTATAACATCTTACACTATTAGTTTAGAGCAAATCTCCCTCAAATATATACTTTTAATTTATATTTTCCTTTTATTTTAGTTTCAGTTCTGTGGGAATATTTACATACTTTCTGCTTTCTTTCCCAAATACTGGATATAAACGTGATGTCGTTTTCGGAAAATTAGAAATGCTTGGTAAGTTGTAGTTTTATTTGGAACAGAAAAGGATCTCAAACTCCATTTTCACTTGCTTTATATGTATCACAAAGTAATGAGTTATTAGACTTAAAAATAAAAAAGTGCAAGGATGTATCGAATTATCTCCCATAATTTTACTGCAAATGTTTGGTTTTTATATTTATAATTCGAAAGGCGTCTACAAAGGTTACTTTCTTTCTTTTCTAAATCTTAAGTGAATGATGTTTACGGAAAAGGCAACTTTTAACTCATGTATTAATACAATAATAGCCAGTATTGTCAGTTAACTTTTTATTCGTCTACCTCTCGAGTATCTGATGGCACATCTACTGTTGTTTTAGATAAGGGCAATTAGTCATGCCAGTTATGAAGAGCTGAAGATATTACCTTTTTTTCAACATTTTGACAAGATTCTCCTTTTTAACTTCTGGAATAGGAAGATTTTTTTATTTTGTAACTTGTCAATCGCACTTGTAAACATGATTTACTTCACTTTGCAACTTATGTGTATATGTATTGCTTGATATTGTTTGCTATAGTCATAAGTATAACTAATGATTCCTAGTTTATCCTTCTGGTAGTTAAAGGGGTTAATTTTAGCCAATTTACTATGTTTCCTTTCTCGTCCGTCTTGGTACTACCTACTATACTCTATATAAGCTCCTCACGATCCATTAATCATTATAAGTAAAGACTTTATTTCGATAGGGGTTCTTCCTTCTGGTGCTTTTAAAGGCATTTTCCCATTTTGTATACTAAATATGTCAATGTATATCTTTGCCTTTTAGATAGTGATATGCGTAGAATCTACATTCGTAAATGGGTGTTCCCATTTCAAAACAAATGCTTAATAATTTTAAGTCTTGGAGGCACTACAGCTAGATACACAAAGGATATCGCCACTTGGATATTATGTTGTTCTTTTTACACCGCTAGTGTCAGAAAATATTGAAAAGTGTTCTGTATTAAATGGGACAGAATCTATGTAAACTCCCAAACAGTTACCTATTTCATAGCTTCCACATTTACCGTTTGTAAGAAAAGCATTGTTTTGTGGCACTGAGTCATCGATTCTGAAATTGTATAAGTTTACTTTTCTCAGACAGAATGCGATAGTACTCTGGGAGGACTGGATTTGAAGAAAGCTCTGGAACTCGCATGGTAATGGTAAAAAATTACTACTATTTTTCCCCTTACCTCTTAGTATATTTAGCTTTCTGGCCTGCATACCTGCGCCGCTGTTGGACTCAACATGCTTCGGAGGGTCCCAAAGGATCTAAAAAAAAGTACCAAGCTTGTGTGTTCACCCAAATGTATACCAATTTACGCCCATGATGTAGAACGTAAAATCTCAATGTAGATGGGGTTTATATCCTAAAATAATAAAGCTATATTAAAACTCACTTCATATGTGTATTTCTTGGAACAAGCTACCTTAAAACGATATATCACTTGACCCACATTTCATTACAAATTTTCGGACAAATTCCAAGATGGCGGCTTTCAAGGTGGTTGCCATGATTCTCATCACCTGCATCTAGTAACCAGCATCTGCGTTACTTCTATTCAATATTTTGCCTCACTTCCTTAACGCGTTTACGACTTACAAGGCTGTTTCCAGGTTTGAAAGTCAGTTTGAAGACGAAGATGATAATTCATAGATGAATGGTCGTCCTTTGTGATCTCAGCGTATCACATTCTTCAGGATAAATATATTTTCGAATAATAATTTTTATTCGAACAAAAAACTTTCGCTTGTCAGTTAAGTCGTTCGCGCACGAAACGAACTAAGTCTGACTTGTAAGCTTTATTAAAATTAACATGACTACCTTCCGCATGATTAAATTTACCGCATTTCGCATGGTGAAATAGTTTTACTTCATTTACACATGCCTCTTATATCTGCAATAAGGTACAATTTAGGCACAAATAACTTACATAACAAATTAATATAACGTTTTATCTGAAACAATTAATTTATCTTTACTTTCTCATATTAAAAGCTTCTTCGAGCTCTAGAAAATTATTAGGTTTTGCGATTGACACTATATAGCACCATTGGCAAAAAATGGAAATTCTTGCAGAATTCTTTACCTAGAGTATTCTTGACTAAAAGCGAAAATAACGTTATCGTCTCTACGAAAGTCTCGCTTTGAATCAGTCTTTTGGAAAAATTTCAGTTAAACTACAAGTTCTTAAAGGAAAGGATATGGTCTTAGATTTAATAAAATGTGAATACATTAATATCCTTATACATTCAAATAGTAAACGCGAAATAGCCTTAGATCCTTGTATAAGATGGACTCTTACCAAGTGTGTGTAAAATAGTAGATAATTTGTCTATTTATTGAATTCGTTTCTTGGCATTTTAATAATTCCTTGCAGTTTATTAAAGCAAAGATTAGTTTTTGAGAATAGAATAATACTAATTGGAACCTTTTAGTCATGCCGCAAATGTTCATTTGCAAAGTCATTAAAATTTTGAAGGATGTAGATATATAGGAACTTCAGCCAGACAATTCTTATATCTAAGATAATAAATTTATTCTAGTGTTGACCAAATGCAATGAGTAGATTGTTACGTTCCTTATGCAAGCATAAAACATAAATTTTGATATTTTGTCAAAGAAAAGTCCTACATGTTGGGAAATAACGTTATTGTTTGAAAAGAACCTCTCCAAGAAACTACCTTGCTTTGTACTGTGAAGATAGTTTCCGCAATGATAACCAAACCTTCTTTTCTCGTTTACTCCTTTAATACGTATGTGAGTTGTTTTAAAGCGTTCCGAAATGACGAAGAAAACGCATTTCTCGAAAATAACTTTCAGCGTTAAGACCGTGCATTCCGTGAACTTCGTTATGTGTTTCCAAACAAGTCCCTATTTTACAAAACGCACTGTACAATTTATTGTACTGAAACTGCTATATTATATAAGTAATAGGGTTGTGGATCCAGGGCGAGCCAAGGCGGCGACCCGGTATTTCTAATAGATGTCAAAGAACGTCCTATTTTTTTGTTTGTCTTAATATGCCCTTTAATTTCCGGGAGATTTTATTTACAAAGAAATTATTAAACACAAATTTGGAACGTCTGTACGCTTACACAACAGGGGTAAGGTACGTATTGCTGCTCGTGCCATTGTTTAATTAAATGCTATAATTTCATATCGTTCTGTAAATTTTATTGAAAATGGTTAAATTTGTTTCCTGGTTATGCGGTTGATGGCAAGTAAAGTTGTTTATTCTGGTAGTAAGAGTGGAATCAATGCTATAATTGCTATGCTGATGAGGTATATATACGTTACTGTACACAACACTTTCCATTCTCATACCCTAAAAACCTATTCGTGAATCAAGCACCACGCTTCTATTTACCCCCACTACGCCATTCGTAACAGCATTTTCAGACGATTTTAATCAACATTACAACCGTGAACTCTGAAATTCAAGGGTTACAAATCACACTGACGAATAAGAAAAGTTCGAGATAATCTTTCATATATATAACTCGATATGTATATGACACGCTATGTTTTGTACAGGAACATTAATGTTCAAGATGTAATTGCACAGAATATGACTCATTTTGAGTTACATATTAACATTATCTCAAACGTTCCTTTATCTGACAATGTTACTTGTATCTCTTGACTTCTAATATATAAACAATTTACAGTTATTTGTTTTAGCGATCACGTTTATGTTATAATGATATTAGACCTGAACTTTGATCGTGATACACTTTAGACTATGTTCTTGTTTCTCTTGCTTCAGCTTCATTCGGAAGTACAGGTGCCTTTTTCGTTGGTTGCAGTCTACTTTC
>JAGDQP010065373.1:0-11428 GCA_022664845.1 Lepisma saccharinum | reverse complement strand
CCCCCCTTAGATCCGGCACTGAATTTCATAACCAATTCAAGAGTTCTATCCGTGCCGATTTTTTATTTTCTTTTTTGTTCATTGTTCAAAAAGCTTCATTGTTATAGGTTTGGATATCCATAACAACAATGAAGCTATTTCAACAATGAACAAAAAAGAAAATAAAAAATCGGCACAGATAGAACTCTTGAATTGGTTATGAACTTTCTTTCCTGAAAGTTAGAACTCTCTAGGCTTGAATTTGTAGGAGCAGCAAGGAAATTTCGTGCAACGCAAATAGGACATTAGACATATACGAAGATAGTGCTGCCATCTATATTGTTGCTTTACACTATATAACCTATTGTCGATCAAGTAATGCGGCTGGCAGGAGGGAAAAATGTACACAAAGGACAAAGCATGTATGGTCAAAATCTTAATTATGTTGCTTTGAAATTCACATTACAGGAAATATGTCCAAAATATATATTATACAATTAATAAATATATGTTTTCGTTATATATGGTACATTTTGAATAACGGTTAGTATTTAAACACAATTTCGGCGAATAGAGTCACTTTTAAAACAAGCATTGCCTAACCATCACAAAATAGGAGAAAATTTCAATAAAAGTTTTAGTTGGTCAGTGGGCGGTTTGCCTCTAAGGTCTTCTTCCTACGTACGCCATGTGAGTGAGTGGTTGAAATATGTGTGTGTGACTCTGTGTGCCATTTATTTGAGTACTTATTCCTCTCCTTTCCTCTCACTGTCGTGTGTGGTACTAACATACATAAGCCTTCCTGCCCTTTCCCGGAAGATTCTTTTCATTAAAAATATCGTAAACTCTCTCATTTATTTAGCATCATAACATATCCACTAAATATACATAATGTCTGTTCCTTCCGTCATCCTTTTCCCTACTATATACCAGCCTGAGTCGTAGATATCTGAAAGCCACAAATAAATCAGATTCAAAATAATGTTCTTCGGATAATTATTCGAGTATCCATTATCCGGATTTATCGATTATCCGATTACATGAAAAATTAAACCTTTAAAATAAAATCTTACGTTTTATGTAATTGTATGTAGAGTCATTTCATATTATTTTACAAATTTCTATTAGTGAATTTTGTAAGTGAGAATAAGCGGTCATTATCATGAAAGAAAACTATTATATTCGTCATGGGAATATGAATAACTGGCGTGGATATTAGACAATGAGGATGAAAGGATGCTGAGCCTCGAAGGAATAATCTTCTTTTTCCTCTCTAGCGGAGGAAATGAGGGGGCCAACGCCCAGCACATCAAGTTCTTGTTTGATCACGTGGAGTCAGCACTCCCTTTTTCTTCAGTACCGTTAATCACGTGTTGTGGTCGTCGAAATGATGCCGCGAGAGTGGAATAGTGGGAGTCCCAAATATTCACAGACACCTGTCTGAAAATTCTCCTTTTTATAATAGACTGACTGGAGTTGTATTAAAATATATTTTTTGACTACAAAATAGGAACAATTTTGCTGAATTGTTTTATACGAAAACATTTAAAATAGCTAAAGTAAACTTATGCGATTTCCGATAGAGGGCAGGAGTGTTTAAAATCATGCACTTCTTCAGTATTTAAATGCTTTATCCTTCCAAATAACTTCTAATATAAAGCTTATAAAGAATTTTAGGTGCTATAGCTGAGTACTCTTGTATTATGCCCTAATAAAACAATAAAATTATTATTGTTTTCACAAATTTATATTCCCCATAGTCCATAATGACCCTACGATATTAATGAATTACTTGGTATATGTTTTAATAATGACAGGGTATGTCTGCCTCGAGTCACTGGAAACTTTTTTTCTTTTTGGACCAATCGGGACCGTCCCGATTTTCGCCCCTTTGTCCCTTAGTACACAGTGATGGGTGCTAGGTGAAAGGCGCTATCTATTGGAGATTATGTTCTTAATGGTCGCCATCTTGAAGTCCACCATATTCAATCTTGATCGATTTTTCTTCAAATGGGGGAGGGCTAGCATTTTTTAAATGGTGTAATATGTGATTTTGGACTATAATTTTACCGTAAGTGCGTTTCTGAAGTCAACTTTGCCGTAAATATATTATTGTGAGAGATAAGGGCATGTGACAGTATCGGGTAATGATGCAATAGCGTGAAAACATCGATTTCGTTTTGAAATAACGAAAGAAATGAACCCCATATCCGTGTAACTTGTTCCTGGATATAGTGCTCTATACTGTAACTTACAGACAAATTGATTCGGAGCAATGAAGAGAGTTTCTTTTCAAAGAGAAGACATTTTATGGACTAAATTGTACCAAATGTTCCTAACATGCTGTAAGTTTGTATATAAATTATCACTCCCAATGATAAAATTGGAAAATACACATAAATTTTTGTTGTTGCCTCATCGGAATTTGAACGTGGATTTGCAAGTTTCCGGTTGTGCTTTTGCCATTATACTACTACGACAGCACGACCAGAGTGTGTTCTCATCGGGGATAGAAGATAATGGCAGGCCACCATAGCACTTCCGGATAACAAACTAACCTCATCAGTATATATGGTATATCTTTATTTTCGTGAAGACATAAATGTATCTGTTTACAAGTGGATAATATATCTGGAAGCAGTGGCCATTTCCTCATTTTGACAAAGAGGAAACGCATGAAATGTTTATCTTCGACCAACATCCACTGTTCCAGCATAGTCCAACTGTTTTATGTCAAACACATCTTTAAAAAGACTTTCAGATTGTTTGCGTTTTGAGTTTCGCGACTATTGAAACAAAGTGAACCCAGACAGAAATATCCAAAACTTTTATCTCCATTGAAAAGAAGCTGTGAAAAAGACTGGGTCGCATTCATTTTATCTTCTGAGGAACACTTCTTTCTCTCTGCAGGAGATGGCCAACAGGCGACAGCCAAGAATGAGACACAAAAGTATCGTTAATGTTTTCCCTGTCTGTAGACTGTAGTTCTTTTCATTGCCTCTGTGGCCAGATCCACTTTCACCCCACCCCCCCCCCCCCCCCCCATGCCAGGTCCTTTCCTTAAAACAATTTTAGCAATGTGCCATTTTTTGTTTATTGTAGCTGTTGCTGGAGGAAACCCGGATGATTCTCTGGTAGAGAGCATTTAGGACAAAGATCCTTCCTTCCATTTCCATGTACGTAAACTTGCGACAATGTTAAGCTCCAGTTACTGAGCTGCTGGGACTGGGAGGAGTAGGGCAGAAACCCTGAGTAAACCCACAGAGGGTCATTGTTGTTCCTCCTGTGTTGGAATATTGTCGGTTGCCCCACCCTTGAACAGGAAGAATTCAACTCCCACCGATCCACCCACTCTGACACGAACATCGATAGGTATTGAGGCTTGGAGGGTGTTTCAAGATTTCACTTGTAAAGGTCAAACTTTCACAGGAATGCATTGAAATATCATCATTATCATCATCAGTAGTAGTACGAGTATTTTGTTGATAGTAGGTGCTCTAGGTGGTTCTTGAAACCAGGTTTAACTTTTTTCGTTTATCCCAACTTGGCGCTTGTATTAGTGTGATTTTTCTTCTGGGGTTGCATACACCTGCTTGCTACTGTCCCTACAAACATATCTTCAACTGCATAACTGAATCAACAACTAACATTAACAATGCCCTTGTCAGATTGTTTTGTACAAGTCAATGCTGTCGTTCTCTCCATGTTAGTGTTTACTTTTTAGTGTTTACCTGAGGTTTCACTTGTACTTAAAGTCCACGTTTGGAAGACTTCCAGTTTTTTGTAAATGATTCGAAGAACTCAAGCTTCAAAACCACAGAAAATATGTAACTTTTCTAAACCCTTTGATTATTGGTCCGCAGGTAGTTTACTCCTCTCTTTCGTATTGCTATTCTTGTCTTTATTGTTTTAATACTTCATAATACTTTCCAAATACCTTTTTAATATCTTCATTAATAGTACATCCAAATTATCTTTTAAATACTTCGTACTAATAATACTTTCCTAATAGCTTTTTCATACTTCCTGTACTTAATAATGCATCCCAATTATCTTTTCATACTTCTGTCCTGATTAATAATACTTTCCGTACATATTTTCTCTGTCATATTCATAATACTTCCCCAATAGTTTTTTTTTCATACTTTCAGTACTTATCAATAATACATCCCAAGTACCTTTTTCATATGTCATATCCTTAATAAAAATTCTTCCCTAATACCCTTTCCATACTTCATATACTTGTTAATATCACAGTAGAAAATACCTCTCCTGTGTTAATACTTCCCAAATATCTTTTGTATTTCATAATCATCATTAATAATACTCTTCCAAATTCTTTTTTTTCACACTTTATGGTTCTATATCCTCATTAATAATATTTTCCAAACGTTTTACATCATACTTCATATATTAATTACACCTTCCAAATGTCCTTTTTGTACTTCGTATACCCACTTATGATATTTCCTAAATGTT
Organism: Lepisma saccharinum; assembly: GCA_022664845.1. Lineage (NCBI taxonomy): Eukaryota > Metazoa > Arthropoda > Insecta > Zygentoma > Lepismatidae > Lepisma > Lepisma saccharinum. Next base: position 6,970 of record JAGDQP010065373.1, on the reverse strand, counting down.
TGAAGCTGCTCTTCTCCAATTTTGATGTTTGCTATGTTTCCAATTCGTTTCTCTTTCTGTACAATATATTAAACAACGCTATACAAACAGGTTGAGACATATCTAACAAATAAAGGACATAAAAAAAAAAAGAGAAACGTGTTTTTATGTTACTACTGATCCTATTTCTGCTTTCGAAATCAATTCTAGAATTGCATAAATAATGTGTCAATAACAAGTGGAAGGCCAAAGCAAGATACAAAAGGAAAAGAACTATTTTTGGCCATTTCATTCAACAGTCTATATGGATTTATAGCGGAACATAAAAGCAGTAACCAGGAGAATTCACAAAAGAACTACTGGTTGAAATACCGAAAAGTAGGAACCTCAGGTAAGGAAGAAAATGAAGAAGATATAGGCTATTGATGTTTGAAATAAACAACTTCAAGGTTGCTACGTCGTACTAACCTGATGGGAGGATATACTAACCGTGACTAACAAGTTACATTCAAAATTTGTGGAATTTCTTTTATTCATTGAGGAGGTTTGCTACAAAGACACACCTTTAAAATTGTAACCTGCTAGAAAATTAGGATATATTTTACGTAGGAAAACTTACTAAACAGGATACAAAAAAAAAAAAAAAAGTGACAGTGCTGAAGAGAGTGATAGGAAGACGAACAATATTGGAAACAGTGAAGACAAAAATAAACTGTATTGTTTACGCAGAAATTGTATACTGAAGAATCCAGTGATAACACATATCTTTCTAAAACGATTCATTTACGTAACGTTGTAACCTAGGTAACCTGACTGTTACATTTCCTGTCGTTACTTAAATTTTAGTTTACCTAGTTTCCCTAACGTGGAAATGTCAGCCCTGCTCAAACATTACAAGGTAATGTAACTGAGACATTACATTAATTGAGATGTACAGTCAGCGCCAAATGTTTGTGTACCCGGTTGTATTTTTTCTTCTTCTTCGATTAAGTTGGAAATGGATGGCCCGTTTTGAGTATGGTTTCCTGTAACTTAAAGAGATTGCGATTATCTGTAAGTTTTAGAAAACTGTACTCAAATAAGTTTGTCTATTCCAAAGTTATTCAAAGAAACTTTATCGCTGATTGTACATAATTATTGCAGTGAAAAGATTATGAAATGTAATATTTATCCTTTAGAATATTTATAAAATCAATTTAGAACGAGACCATCCCGAATTTAAGGTGGAGGCCACCGTTAAAGATATAATGTACTCGCAATGCCCTATGGGAACTTTAGGTCATGTGCATTATTGCAACCTCCATGCTACTTTTGAGCGTAATGTTGCTATTGAAAGCTTTTTGAAATGAACTTTTTTCAGAACAAGTGCAAGCTGGAAAATTGGAAACGTAAATATCAGATGGCAACATTGCAGAGATGTTTCTAAGATGAGTTATGATATCTGGAAATTAAAGGGAAACAAAGAAGATATATGGAACTTGTTGACAGTATTAAGGAATATACTTTAGATGCTAAGAATGAAAGTACAAGATTGGGATGAATAGAGAGCAGGGATTCTGCCAATATTTTCAGTTTGAAGGGGGGGTGCAACGCTAAACTTGGATGGGTGTAAGTAAAGTTTTTACTGGATTTCTATCGATTTTTACCCGTAAAGACTTTAAAGTTTGGTGTGTCCGCTCCCCATTTGTGGGGAGGGGGTCTGGCAGAATCCCTGACTGATGGAGAGGGCTAAGTTTGTCTTAAATGTCTTGTCGCTTTCGACAGAACATTACTGGTGGCGATAATGATGACCACGACGATGAAGTTGATAATGACTCTTCTTTCACATATACACGTCTATTGCCCATATTGATGGGCGCCGTTGAGATAAATCGGAGGTGTTCACTGTACATAATTTTACTGTGAACACAGGCACGAACGATTATTTCCTATTGAATATTCTACCTGCGTCACAAAACAGGTCGTTTCTGGATGGTTGGCATTCCCCAAGGTAGTTTTAATTTCCCACATTTTCTTTTTCTTTTTTTAACTGATGATCAGAAGCATTTGATAATTTAATTGGTCATTTCCTTCGTACGCAAGGTTCGAAATGCAGGTCAAATTCAGATATGCAAAGTGAGACAGAAGGTAGTAATATCGGAAGCATCAACTGGCACGTCTGCTCCGGAAACAAGGGCAATTGAGATGTAAAGGAGGTCAGGGGTCATCGTCTCAAGGACGTTCGGGAGAGAGAGAGAGAGAGAGAAAAGCCAGCAAACATGAAGAACGCGTGTCGGCTGAAACTCAGTGCTACAGTTGATGTCACGAAAGCTCTGTTTGTTTATTCTGTTCTGTTATTGTGTAATATCAAGCATGTATATTGTATGTGTGTAATAGTATTTATTAATAGCAGTGTGAGTTAACTTGTCGCTTTTTGTGCATATAGAGCATAAAAACGGTCCTTGTAAAACAAATCATGCTGTGATTCGAGCACTTCATTCCACCAAATTTGATCCTTTTTAACTCCATATGGAATAGTACTACGTCACGAGTTCTTGTATGTATAAGCAACACATTCCTATTTTAATATTATAAGCAACAGCTGATACGGAGCGACTGTAGCTCTCGGTAGAACGTCGGCTTGTCCTGGGAACGATCCCACGGCCGTCCGTCCTGATTGATGTTTTCCAGAGTTTTCCTCAGTCACACCTACGGGATCTGCACCTGCTAACTAGGCCCTGATCAACTATCTTCAAACAGCCTCTCCCTCACCCTATTCCGCCGTGAACGTGAGACGCCTAAAGGCCATAAATAAATTCCCAAACACTCCAGCGACGATATTTCCTTCCAGTGCATCTTTCAACATGTTACCATATACAAGGTCTTCATGTAAAGGGATTAAAAATCAAATAAGGAAAAACAACTTGCCAAAATCTGAATCACACGAAGTTGTACAGTTTCTCTCAAAGAACACAGCCCCCGTGATCTACTAGTTACGATAATAGACTTCGAATTGGTAATGGGGAGGCACGCAAGTTCGATTCCTATACTGCCGACCATATGCGCTCCCGTTACCTTTTTTGTTACCTTTCCTGGGAGATAACACGCCGAGGAACGCCATTCTAGCGACATGCCGGTTAGACCATAGCTGTGTGTCACTTGTAGTTTTTTTTTTTTTTTTTTTTTTTTTTTTTTTTAAGGAATCAGAAACTATTTAGTATACGGTGTTTTCGATATAATCGTCTCCATATACATACTATCTTGAAACAAATATTTTAAGTTAAACACTTTAGAGCAGCGTTTCTCAACCTTTTTCATCCCGCGACCCCCTTCCATCATGTCTTCTAACTGGCGACCCCATTTCACCATGCTTTCTAGCCAGCGACTCACAATTATTTTGTTTTGTGTAGTATTTGCTTTTCATTTCAAAACATAACAGTTTATTTCCTATATTTGTAATAAATATCCTATTTATATTATCCAAAACTATTCAGCAAACAACATTATCTTTAGTAATTATTAAAAACGACAAGCAAAATAAAATACTTTCTTTGAAGTTTATTAGTTTAAACCTACAAAACCGTAGTTACATTATTTTTTTCTTTTTCCCCCGCGAACCCCAGATTGAGAAACCCAGCTTTAGAAGAATCGAAAATGTCCAACTGAAAGGAATTTTATTGTACTTAAAGCATGAAAGGAAGCCTATATTTCCAGACCTCTTATAAGTTATAACCAAACTAAAAAGGTTTGATCTGCTGAAAACAGTGTAAATAAATGCGATTATTGGGAAATAATCGAGTATTCTTTTCGTATTGGAGAGAAATTAACAGATACTTTTGTAACATACTGTATAGCTGCACATTATCTGCTAATTCTTATGATGACAACCAATTTTTGTGTGAACAGCGCAAAAGGAAGGAAAACGGTCGTCGTTAGAAGAAGACAGAGCTTAAAATATGTTATACAGTATGTTTGTTACAGTCACATCAGTTTGACGTAATCCATGTGTCTCCCTACCTCGAAGTGACAAAAGAAAGACATAAGTCTTGTACAATTAATGTAAGCGATAACAATGTCTTTGTTGTGCAAGAAGTTCGTGTTATAGAAAGTTTTATGTTCTTTTTTTTTTTCTTCACGAAAATTTAATTTACAGAAACGGAAGCAAAGAGCATGTGAGAAATTATAACACGTGTGTACAGGACTTGGTGATACTTGTGGGTGTTAGTTACGGAAAGGAAATGAAAGTGCTTTTTATCATCTCCTTTGGCGCAGACAAAGGAAAAAGACAAGGCTAAAAAGGAGATGAGTTTTTCGTTGTCTTACTTTTCAGCAAAGATAATTAATTGAAAATTGATTACTGTTTCAATTTTCTGGAATAATTGGCTGGGCGTCATGAACTTTAGTCAGAAACGGCAAACTTGAGAAACGAAAGGGAGGCGAGGACCTCATCCAACATCCGATAGCAGGGATTTTGCCAGTAATTTTTATTTGAATTTAATTTTGAAGGTCTTTAGGCAACTTTGGCTCAATTTAAGGATTTCGCCAGGGTATTTAGTATTTCACGATCTTGTTGATATTAGATTTGAACGTAGAATTACGGAAAATATCATTGCTGTACATTTTTGGTGTGCAAACTGGGACAGAGTTGATCGGACGCATTTTGTTCTGCTCGGAGGCATGTTTTATTATTATTATTATTATTGCTGACTCGAATATCCTTGGAAAGGTGGCTCTGTGGTAGGTCGTCATTGTCGTTCATTACATTGAGATGGAGTCCTAAGATGAGAACCGATAGTTTGAAGGGGATTGCGAACCACTACGTTGAATGTGCACTGTCAGGTGTACTGTCAGTGCAGCCTGAAGCCCCTTGGTTAGAAAACAACGAGCAATACTGCATCCACTTAAAAAGAATTTGAATCTGATTACATTCCATCCTATTCAAAAGGAACCAGTTCCAACGAAAAGTTCCTCAAAAAGGAATTCGTTCCCGGGAACGCTTTCGTATGAACTCGTTCCTCTCCAAGTATCTAAGACACACACACACAAAACTTGGATAGGACCGTTGAATGTTCACTTCTTCAGCGTTGTATTCAAATTTGTGTATTCGTTGAATAAACCGTTCAAGACGTGAACATTCAGCGGTGCTATCAACGTCTTTTTGTGTGTGTGTGTATGTGCTAGATACTTGGAGAGGAACGAGTTCATAGGAAAGAGTTCACTGGAACGAATTCCTTTTTTTAGGAACTTTTCGTTGGAACTGGTTCTTTTTAAATAAGATGGAACGTAATCAGATTCAAATTAATTTTTAAGTGGACGTACTCTGCAGTATTATTTCCGACCTCGCGTTTACTGCAATTCGAGCTAGGATTGTTACGAGTTCCATTTTTTTTTACAACTTTTTCTTGCTTTTTTTAAAATTATTTAATTACTTTACTTTTTTATTTCTACTTGTGTTAATTTTACACCCCTTTTGAATCCTCTCATTTCTCTTTCTTTTTACATTTCAGAAGTTAATAGGTATATATACGCATTTTTACACAGTTTACTACGTACGTAGGTTTAAAGATATTTCAAGTTAATTTTTTTCTCATTCTTTTTTCAGGTAAGACGAGGAACTGTGGATATATATGCTCTTCTATACCTAGATGTATTGCAGTATCGTGTGAGTAAATCATCTTATGTGATGATATTTCTAAACATTCGTTTTAGTAGTTTTCCTTTGAAAATCTCTTTTCTTTTACTTTCTTCTAGTGTCCCTACTCTACACTGTAAAAAAATATTCTTCTTGTACACTGTAAAAAATTAGATAACTTTTGATTACCTCTATCTATTCTTTTGCACCTTTGATCACATTTTAAACATATTTTCGGGCGCACTTTTACACAAGTGTTACAAAAGGTGGGTTTGGTAACCTAGGAATCTGAGAAAAAAATGGCGGGATCGGGGATAAAGTAGTGGTGGTCTTCGTGAACTGAAAACCAACTAACAACGAACACAGAAAATCTCTTACGTTTCTTGTTCCTTATATTGATAAAAGGTCGATATTAAAATTAGTATTCCGGCGTTTATCAGGACATATTATGCACAAAAATTACAAATATACACAAAATTCACAAAAAATACAAACATGTACCAAAATCACAAATATATATAAAAAAACTACTATACACAAAATAAAAAATAAGGTCTATGCATAAAAATGACAAATATACACAAACATTATATAAGTGATCAAATTTGAAATGCGCTTTATTTCTTTATGAATAGAATTATTTGTTTTAACACGATCTTTTTGTGTCTTTTCTTGTGTTGCCACTGGTTTGGAGACCTTTCCGATTAGTATAGCAATGACTTCTTGTGCATGCACCATGCGACACTGACAAACTTTGAGGAATGATAGTAGACCCGCCTACATAAAAACACGAAGGAAAAAGTCCCGGGGTGGAAATTTTACCTAATTTTTCGGAGCTACACGCTGCCAAAAGCGTGGGAAAATTAATTTCAGAGCGTTATATTTTCCATCACCACTAACAGTAGAGTTAATTCGGCATGCTATCGCGTCCTAAGACTTCAAACCTGCACTATTCATAAATGCATTCGGGACATGCGGAAGCCATAGTGCTGGTACCGCCCATAAAATTCATTTTATCTTATCATAAATGCATATTCCTAAATTGCGCAAGGGATTCTGAAAGGGAGTAGTGGATTCCGAGAAATTCTCTGGAGTAAATGGTAGATCGAAATGAGCGTAACTTTCCAAAAGGTAACAGTAGTTCATTTGCGCCAAGTCCAAACAAAATTCACAGTGGAACTTTCCGTACATGACAGTCGAGTTGGGAATTCAAACCAAGATCAAATGAGAGCGCACCACAGGAAACGTAAGTGTGCCAAATCTTAGGTTAGCCCTGAATTCGAAGTCGTTCTACAGATATGAGGTCACAAATGTACCAAACGAACCTATATTGTAAACAGTGTTCGATTTGTAGCGGGGATGGTTCTTTGGTACTTTTTA
>JAGDQP010065372.1:0-11428 GCA_022664845.1 Lepisma saccharinum | reverse complement strand
GATTATTGTTCGTTGTTTGATACTCGTTCTATTCATGCTTCTTTTGACTCATCTTTACTTCAGTGCATTTCTGGGACTCCCTCAAAATCCCCACTCCCTTTGGGAATGCCCTGCGCACCCATTCCACAAATTCGAAACCTGCATTTTGGAACGAGCAGGTGTAAAGTCTGTGACGGCACCAAGCCGAATTACCTCCATTGTTATTCGTTTTGGAAATAGGAAGCTCCAAAGTTCATTTTCCCACGGTTTCGGCACGCTGTAGCTCGTCAGCGGGGCTGAATCTCCCCCCAGTCCCTATGACTTTGTTTTCTTCTTTCAATGAGAGGCATCACCTCCCGCAGTTTGGCTACGCAGTTTTTCCGCACCTTGTATAAGCTCACTCTCATTATAAAAGCTGCTTGGAAACCATTTTATAACATCAAGCAGGATTCCACTTAAGAGCAGGAACTTTTTCTCTCTTATTTAACAAAAGAGGTAACTTTTATCATTTTTACTTTCAAAAAATGCCCTTCCTCTTCTGTTCGCGTACAAGTATCAGTAAAAAATGTTAGTTGAAGCCAGATTAGACACAGACTTAAAGTTTCTAGCTTATGCCGTTTGACCTGGGCCTTGAGCCAGGAAGGAGTCAGCTCAGCTTCTTTCAGAGGAGTTGGTTCCGGAAGATGAAGAAACAACAAAGACCAATGAAAATAAAGAAATACGGAAAGAAATTGATAAAATCTTTAATCTAATAGAAAAGAAAGGGGTCCATATTCTATTGATTACAGCGTTGGACTCATGTCCGCGTGGTCCCACGTTCAATTTCGGGCTGGAGTCCAAGTTTTCGGCGTCCACCGAGCGTTCTGAAGCTAACTGGGGAGTCACGTAAATAAATACCTGACTGCCACTCGCTCTAGAAAGCCCCTAATACGCCTGTTTGTGGCCAAGCTGCGCGCAGGTGGATGTAGTTCCACCAACCGCAGACAGATATCGTTGGCGCAGGCTCAGGAACTTTCGGTCTGTAACGCCCGTCGTTATTAATATATTAATAACATACTATTTTATGACTGGTTCAGTGGCACTACTCTTGCAATTCATGTATTTCGGAATTTTCAGTATTTTGGTATATCGATATTTCGGTTTAGGTGATAACGAATTTTCGGTATTCCAAAATATTGATACCGATCTTGGTTTATCTGTATTTTTGACAGCCTTCCTCTAAAACTGGCAAGTCCTTCCCAATCGCTCCGAATTATCCGTTTGTTCTACGGACGTAACTACAAATCAGAAACAGATGAGCCATGCACCGTTAAATATTATTATTGTTCTTTAATCAATCTGGTTAAAACAGCATTAAATTATGTATCACTTTTGCTATATTTGTATATGTAAATGATCTTCTTTTTTCTAGAAAAAGATTATTCGAAACAAGAAGTTGGAGACTTTGGAAAAAACAAAATTTATTCTTTCTGCACCGAAATTTCAGAAGAAAAATGTTGTAAGTTTATATATTTCCTACAGTAAATTATTGATCATAGTGTTAGAATAGCAGTTTATTGCTCTTTTTTATGAAAATTGAACATAACAAGAGAATAAGTTTTCAACTATACGAAAAATGTATATGAGATATAGAAAATATCATAAAATTGTCTTGAAAGAATAGAACTAATCTCTAAGGAGTCTTGAGTAAAACAAGCACTCTAAAGTGTAACTGAAAGATTCAGTGCAGCAATTTTCTAACTCACTTTTCAGAGTAACTCAGAGAAGGATACACAAAGGTTAGAAACATGTTGTTCTTCACAACTTGTTTTAATCAAAAATATTTGTGTTTCTTTTTTAATCTATCTTTGCTTGACAGTAGTGTTGGAAATCTGAAATATTATAAGCTTCCCCATGAGCAAACTATAAGCTTCCTCATGGGCCAGGAGTTGAGGGAACATCCTGCGTGTTCCCACGGTCGATAGCGAGGTAAGGAAATGAAGTTGCGTTGTATCTATCGGAGTGTGAATAAAGGCGGTATGGTTATTGTGAACAAATACCCTCATCACTTTTGACCTTCATCACTTATGGCAGTAAGCACGTGTGACAGATATTTAAGCCCATTGACATGATCAAAGGACGTCCAGCTCGAGTAGGCGTATGTGGCATGGTATATGCGTGTTGGTGTTACGCGCGTGGTTGTATAGTTTGGTTATATGTGTGTTGAGGTTAGTGGAATAGTAGCCATTGACGCAGTAACCGTAGACAAAGTTGTTACGCTAAACGACGTTAAGTCCTCCTTAACGTGTGAGTGTACAGCGCGTTGGTGGAAGAAGCATGTATATTAGCAAGTGTTCATAATCATGACTTTAATCGATATTTGTTTTTTATACGATGCTATACGACACCAACCAAGCCAATGTGATCAAGTTTGTACGGGTCATCGTGGTAGCTATTTATTTCCTGACACAATGCCAGAGGAGATTTATACATTGTTTGCTGCCTGTACAAAGATAATCTTACGAGAACCGGGGACTGTGGATGGATTGTTTGCGACGTATGTGAAATCCCACGAAACTGTTTCAGCAGAATTAAAGGGAAAGTTTGATTGGAGTCTTCAACGTATGCTGAAACTGAAACGTGGTTCCTTGGTGGATATGTTGTTGGCCAAGGACATGGAAGGAACCTCCAAGTAATCGTTAAGTAATTGTTGAGATCTGTATTACGGATAGTTCCTGTTAGTGGGACAACTCATATTAGTGGACCAGTGTATTTATGCTGTACAAATCATTACAGAACTGAAGTGTGCAGTGTGTGTTGGTGGCTATGTGGTAGATCAGTGTATAGTAAAAACGATACGTACACATTTATGATATAATCCTATACACACCGAGTGTAGTTTTGGTAGAGTGCACAATTACCTATGTGTGTGGAACACGGGATCAGTTAAAGCACAGCATGCTATTATTATTGTTATTCAATATTCCTTACACAGGGTCATACGTATACGCTACGTTGATGAACGTACTTGTTCGGTTTGTTACGGATGCAGAATGTATTGCACAACTTATTCCTTTGGTAATGCATGAACAGACCATAACTAATAATAACGTTGGCTCAAAATTAATGTTTCAAGATTTTCCCATGTGAATGCATTATCCGTTAATTTTGTATTGTATACTGTGATGCCACGTTACTATTACATTGTTCAATACAATTACCATGTGAACATTCTGATGTGACTATGTCGTACCAGTGACAAATTGATTGGTTAATATCTCATTTACACGGACTTGAGTGGACAATTCGACCGACAAGGTATAGTGTTTGGGTGGTACGTCACCTGATTGCTCAACTATGTGACCCGAACGCCATCTTTTATTATAAAGGTATTGAAAAACTGTTGGTACTACGTAAAGTGTTTCGTTTGGGAAATGTCATGAACCTTGAAGATCAAGGATGTTCTGCCTGAGCAGTTTAGATTTTAAAATGTCCATAAGTAATTGTACGTATCATGGGCCAGTAGAGGAATACGCCTGTGCATTACGAATATATATTCAATTACAATACTGGTTGAAACTTCAATCTTCAAAGGTTGTGAAGGTATATCCGCGTTGTCATTGTAACAATTTCATATTAGTAATAAACATAGACTACCAACAAGGATATGGTGTGTTGCTCATTTATTGGAATAAAACCCGAAACATAGAGGTAAAAGGTTTTATTATCACTAAACCACTCTACTATATAAGGTTTACAGTTTACATCTTGGTTGTTTGAGTATTTTACTGACGTGCTGTCGTACAAGTTGATCGTTCCATGCTAGAGTGGTTGTTGACAATTTACAACCAGTATGTACATTACGTACCTCATAGTAAACGTATACAGTACAGAACATACCACATAGCATGTAATAATGAGCCTGGTAATTGATAGTATTTACACGATATACAGTGCAATTGCGTTGAAGGAAATATACAAGAGGTTTGGGTGAGGGTTGTGCAAGGGGATCAAAATAAAAAAAACTCTCCGTTCCTTATTAAAATATACACATAACCAATGCACAACCTTGGATATGTTGGATACGAGGGACTCAGGTTAAAAATGCGACTGGTGCTCGTAGGATTGTGGGTATTGTGTCCAGTGCCACTTAATACGAATACCGTACGCCAATTGTGTAACACAACATTTAATAGTTCATCATTCCACATAGTCATGTGAAGGTCCATTCTTCATGATCATTATCTGCCAGTACACTGGAGCTTGACATAATGATAAAAATCATTATCCAACTGCACGGTTAGAGGGAGTTCACTGGGATCAATTGGTGCTGGAAATACCCAATTTTGAATGGAATTGGCATCCGGATTAACAATGGCTAGTTCCTTAATAATAAAATCCTCATCACCTGTTTGATTAAATGCTGAGAAATGAATAATAGCACGCAAACTGTCGCCCATTCACTACTAAGAAAGGTATGTGTTTACTCAATTTTTATACCATTCCATACACATTACAGAGTATTATCAGTGTAAATATTGCGATCCTTATCAATCTGGATTAGGGAATCAAATTGGGCATAAACAACACAGGTGACTGATTGCGCCAAGCGGTCAGTGAAATCAATTTTAATATTCACAGGGGAATGCTTAACGACATTCCACGTGATGTTGTCCAGTGTACTTGTTGGCGAAAGTATAAATCCATACAGCGTATAGTCATTAGGAAATGAATGGAACGTAACGGTATGACCTTGATTCTGATGAAATATGCCAGTACCGGAAAATAAGGTATGGTACCTTGATAGTAACAAATTATTTGCATAGTTAGGTGTTAATGCTGTGGGTGGATACGATTTAGATCCAACCTGCAACTGCAAATGGTTAGATTAAAGTGTTGGAAACTGAAGGGATTCTCATTATACGACCATTGAATGCGGTACTTGCGAGTAACCCAATCACAAGACCTTTGAGTACATTTCCCGAAATTACAGTAGCGAGAGTGTACGTTGATACGTTTTGCGGGATGGTATGAACACGAGTTTCCACTCGCGTCAACGGTAGATTAGCTGTATTTTTAAGGATTTAAGTATTCGATTGAAGAACTAAATCAGATAATATATCCATACGACGGGCATACAGCATGATCTCTTCAAGGTGACCTTATAATTTCAATTGGCAGCCTTCATTAAACAAAACGCATCTTTGCTGCGATGTAATTTGAAAAGAAAGATACCTAATTAGGAAGAATAAGATCGATACTAGCAATATCTGTATACAGTTTACCCATCATTTCAAACTGCACCTCCAGTAACATAGGCAATACGCTGTTGAAAGACAACATTGGTATTACCTAACCAATCAAATTGTCCGGCAATATCCTTATACCATAAGGTACTAGTGAGTTGTGTATTAGAAGCATCCACAGAGTAATTTAGTAAGGTTTCGAGGTATGCACGGTAGAGATACGTTTCCGGCGATGATGAGATGACCTTTTCATTTAAAGAAATATCGACTTGTGCAAACAGTGAATGATTATAATTATTAACTGATGCAACCACATCACAGGCAACTGCGGATGGTCCAGCGGCAGCTACTGCTAGACTTCCTTAGTTAGCAGTCAATAAATTACATTTTACGTAGAGGTAAAGGTATGCGGGGTGAATATATTCGGACGTGTCTCCACGACTAAGAAACTCAATTGGCCCTTCGAAGGTGAGTGTTGATATAGGTCGATATTCAAACAACACTCTTTACTACCCGGTTTAAGGAACGACATGTTAATCAACTAAAAATATCAGGTGGTGTGATATTTGTACGTTTACGTCGCTTTGCTGGTGGACCAATACGTCTCCGAGATCTTCGTCTGCGTGCCCGTCATTTAACGCTCCCGGTAAGCAACTTATTTAATTTCGTTTCCGCCTTTGTCTTTCAAGCCGATCCCGACTCACGCACTCGTGCCTTTACAGATTCCTTTACAGGCCGATTTTCTAACATATTCCTAGCAACTTGGATTCATGTCTGTAGCGCCTGTTGGCCAACGGCCTTTGCACCCTGTTTAATGAATGGCATTTTAAATGACAAAAAGCCTGGGGGTAAACTTCCGATACCATGTCCACGTTCATACACGGGTCCTGAAAGATAATGAACTCCGCGCCTGTGATGTACTGAAAATTTCATTTTGAGAAACCTGTAAAGTGAATTGTCAACGTTCCGGATGCGAATAGCAAATTAGGTCCGGAATTGTCTTTTAGTAGTATTTCAATCGTGTAGAAACTTAATTTGGCTAATGTAAAGTATTGTACGTTTTCGAATGTCATGGTATGCACTTTGCCATGATTTGTAGCGCTCATAGCTACAGTCCGCAGTAATGGAGTTTTAGTGTCGCCCACATATTGCGAGTGAATCAAATCCGTATACACAAACACTTGTTGAGGATACCCGATACACATACATGGTTGTTTCTGTATGGTGCATTTAGAGTGTTAACGCTGGGTTCGAATTCTAATCGCAACGCCAACATGGGAGAAAGACCTATGGCTTGAATATTATCTGTCGTTATTACTTGTATTAAATTCGGATAGGTAAATTGTATCCATGGTGTAATTGTATTCATTTTATCCAGTAATTGCTGGATGATGGCATAATATCCCACTGTAATACGGTGTCTCAACTTGGTGTCATCAACCTTTATATCAAACCAATAGATATTTTCCCCATCTATAGTATTCTGACACGTAAGAGGAATATGAATTTAAGTCCACATCCAACCGCCCACGATGCATCATTTAAGTGTACGTGACGATTCAGAATATTAAGGAAATTCGTGGGTGCATTTTTGGTATACGTATGTGTACTTGAATTTAAACTTAGTGTAACGTATAAACTACCTTCGGCACTTTCAGATATTATGCTAATGCTTTGCGTTTAAAGTGTAGTGTAATGCTTGACTTACCAAATTGAAATGGCAACAAAATATTTATTTTCCACTCTGACGTATGTGGTCGATTAAACAGATACGATTGGATTTGCCCGTACTCGTACGCGTAGACCCAAATTTTACGAAACATATTACCAAAATTCAGTTGCATGTTGACTATATCAAGCATACATTAATCTCGGAGGGGATATTATAATCTAGATTACATGCAAATAGTGCGACAATGGTTACAATTATTGGGCGTTTGCGACGACTATGTGGAAAATTGTGAATGATAAGATAGTCCACGTATGAATCCTTACTAAAGACAAGAAGATTTTGTAATCCTGGTGTCATCTCAATGACATAATGTCGTTTTTGATATCGTCTATGTTTAATAAATACCCCATTCCGTGTATAATCATAATGCAACATACGAGAATCATCGATAATATATTCAATGTCAACATCCGATATGCGTGGATCATCACCCCTTTTCCTTTGCTTCTTTAAGTGCCTGTTCGCGCTCCTGTGCCCTAAAAGTTTGTGGAACACCTTCCAGCAGTGTAAGTACGGAATCATAGTACCCGGTGGAAAATTAATATTATATTGTGTTTTCTCTTTCCCTTCCGTCTGAATAATTATTTCCTCTTCTTGAGGAAGATTATAAATACTCCACGGGATACGTACACTAGTGAGGCCTACCACCCAATATTCGGTAAAATGTAAGGTTGTACGAGTTTCGTTGTATATGAAGCTGTGGTATTATTATTGAATACGTACACACTTGGATTTTACGGAAAGGTAATAACATTCATCTGCTTGCGTGACTGACGCCATGCTGATGACTGAACGCTTTGCCGACGTACTCAACTATTCACACTTGGCGGATAACCTAACCATTTAACATAGACTAACTCCTTTCGCCGTTTCAACTCCTTCTCAATAAGGTACATTGTTTTCCTACAGGCACCGTCTGGAGTTCCTGAGTGTAGAAACTTCCTTTTATGGGATCACCATCCCAGGTTTTGTTTTTATATGTTACTGGCGTAATTGTAATACATTTATCTACGATAATGAATTCACGCGACCATTTGGGTAAGTAACCGTTTCGAGGTTATTGCTATATTTACTCACGCGTACATGACTCTCCGACTAAAACTTTCATATTGGTTTTCGATTTTATTTGTTACCATAGAGTGTGTGCGATAACTGTTTAACACTGAAATCCTTTCGTCACTAGGTGCCATTTTAATTGTGGAATATATGGTATGATTATAACTATGTACCAGATTGCTGAATACGTTAATGTACCGGTACGTATTTTCTGCTGTAAACGATTTGTATATTCTTTCTTTCAATGTCCGAATAAAATGTTCTATAAGAACCGCTTCCATTTCGGAATGTACACTATAGTGATTAATCTCATACTTTTCAAATACGTGTTTCACGTGTTGATTACGAAATTCCATACTTAAATTCTTTTGACAATGTGCTGAAGATAATTCCAGTGTTTTTAAAGTGGGTGTAATGACTTCCGCTACCACGGGTCCCGTTCTATTTTTGACACGAATACAAATCACATACTGTGAAAACATAAGGATTGAACATAATATGTATCTGTACTTGGCCAAGTATAATAATATCATAACCATATCCGCTAAATCTATTTGGAGTAATTCATATGGTCCACTCAAATAATATTGTTTTCGTGGAAAGGTTTTACTTATAAGTGCGTGTATTGTATATGCATCTTGTAATGCTAACCATTTCTTGATGGTTGTTTTCGACGTACCTGTTTTCCGTTTGAGTTTACTATACTTCCTAGAGTCATTGGATCCTTATAGGTATAATAAACTTTTGATAACGACATCGTTACATTTTATAAAATTTAAAATTTCTAAAGATGTTTTTCCGTTTCTTTGTATTTGCCTTTACCTTCTTTACTTTGTGGATGGTACGTTTCTCCCTTTGAACTACATTTGGAATGTGGACCGCACCAGTCCCAAACTGGAACTTAATTAATTTTTTAGAAATATTGATTTCTTGGAGGAATTGCTTGAATGCATGAATACCAACGGGATTACGATGTGTTTTTCGCTTACTTAGAATGTCATACAAAAGATCAATGATATTTGACCCCGGAACGATATTCCTATCAATGCTTATGACACCTTTCGAATCCCAACCGATTCGTTTGGATACGTTCACCAGGTTAAATAGGCCTCCTGTTTCTCGACTTAGTGCTTTCGGAACAGAATCAATAATAAATTGAAATAATGTTTTGGTGGACGCTGTACCTGCAGACTGGTCGGAATCAAGTAGAGGTAAGGCGAATGGTTTATGTGTTAGCGGGGGGTGTTTCAAGTACCTATGCATTGTCTGCTGATACATTTTCCATTTTTCCTGTGGTGTAACATCGGCACGTTGTAACATCCGTTTCATTTCATTATCTAATCGTGCTGGATGCAACTCATTGCATTTTACAGTTGATACCATCTGCGCTGTTGGTTACTCGGGAACCAAGATCATTTTAGGAATTGTGACGTAGCTATACTATCGATTGAATAAATTGCCTGCAACTGCACTTACAATTGGTGCTAATACTAGCGGTAGTAATGCACCGCCTTTTTGTAGGAGTAATCGTGGTCGATGTTTTATACTACTCTTTGCAAGGGATAAAGAACGTAGCGTCTCTTTATGGTGACGTAAACTTTGCTTCTGACTCGTAGACAAGTGAATGTTGCCATTTATTGTATTTCTTGCCACCTGTGCAATGGTACGTATAATTCCTCCGGATGCTTCTTGTAGAATTAGTTTTTATTTCTTCTCTTTGCGTTTGCAAAGTGCGCGGAGTTCACTATGGTAACGCTTTAGGCATGACATCCTAATGTCGACTGATTGTAATAGGATATGCATTTCTTTTACATGTACGTATGGATGCATGGTTTCATCCGGAATTATGTTTCTACGTAGTTGTAACGCATCTGGTGTTTGCTGCGTTAAATCAAACACAAGGTATTTATGTGTTTTATCGGTGGATTTTTAAATACTTCTACAACACCCTTACTACGTCTAGGCGTGATTTGCCTTGCAACATATTCAATTTGTAATTTATCACGTGGGTTTTTGAACACAGCAAAATAATGTACGTTTAAGGAGATGTCACGTGCATTTTTACCTCTTGGGTATAGGTTTTGCACAATAAAGATAACAGAAGTTTATGATGTTCATATTTTGTAGAGATTTTCAATGTTTCGGTTTGTTTCACTCATTAGATCGTCAATAATAATCAATTAATTGCATTGAATGTCGAACGTGTCCATTTTAGGAATCCTATGGTAAAATTTAATATTGGGAATCGTTATGTTCAGTACTGCCCCTCCGTAGCACCAGAAGATTTCATTGAATTTTACTGTAAATATTTTATCTTCATATTTGAGTAATTTGTATACAAAACAGGTCTTATCCGCACTGGAAGGGCATGCAATTATTACTGTTGCTAGGAGTTGTAGTGGCAACATGTCGCTTACAACTAACGAATTCAAATTATTACATTCCCCTCTATATCATCACGATCCCGATATTCATCCATACCTATTTAAATGTTCCAAACATTCACTATGTACACACACCCACACAAACATCTGTCTGTTCCTAGTCCCGTCTGTACCCATAGGGTAGGGTCTTGTACTCCGTTACCGTCACGTCCCGTATGAAAAGTCGATGTTTACTTGTGATCATTTTGTGTGTCTTGCGCTCTGTTGTCGAAACGTTGACAAACCATAGCTTCTTCCGCATACTACTCGGGGAAAAGATAAGTTTCCGTACTGTTTTTCAGTAACAGAATTATAAAAGTGTTGAAAATCAATTTCCTGACTGGTCCGAAAGTTAGTTTGCTAATTAGAGCAATTTCCAAGGTTGCTTATTTGTGTGTCGTGTACGTATAATTTTTAAGTCCCTCCCCAATAAACTGTTACATCTCCCACCCATTAGGGATTTAGTCAGAATTAACCGTGTTAATTTCGCGTGGTAAGCAAAGGTCTTTCGCCCTTCTTTTCAATAAATATGATTGAGTCTGTATCTACGTAGAAGGCCTACACTTTCAATCAGTTCATACAATTGGTGATTATAATGCATGATAATATAAATACAGACAGGGTCACGTTGGAAAATGAGAGAGGCATGCTTCAGTCTCCACGTCTTTGTACGTAACCACCAAGGTGACGGCCCCGACCGGAACCACGGTGCTAACTTCATATTGAGGAGCCAATAAGAAGCTTAAAGTTGTCTGGCTGTCTTTTACAATTCTCGTCTAGTGTAGAACGGTTCGTTGTCCGAATTCGGCAAATAGAGAGTTATGTAATACTTTAGATATCCACTTCAGATTGGGATTATAGGCTTTGTTCTTGTATTGCATACGGATTTCTTCGTCTTCTTCGTACTAGAGTATTCATTTTCTTTATACTTCTTCCGTATCGCACTCTGGGGGAAAGCCACTTGCTTCCTGCTTCATTGTGAGGAATCTGTAGAAGTAGTCCTTAAACAGACA
>JAGDQP010065371.1:0-11232 GCA_022664845.1 Lepisma saccharinum | reverse complement strand
CCGCAGAGATAGAATAAACATACACACACTCACATAATGACTGAGAGTGTGTGTAGGAGAAGGAATGAGTTAGAGGGAAAGAGAAAAATGGAATTGACGAAGTCATGGAAAGAAAGAGAAGGATAGAGAAAGATCACATGAAAACCTTGAAAGTAGATTGATTTATTATTATCCTAAAAAACAAACGCAAACACACGGTTTACTTTCTTATTCTATCTAGTGATGCTTATTTTCTCTCAAACCCAAGGATAATTTCTGATTGAGTTCTGTAAATAGTTGAAGCTATCATTTTAGTCGAGAAAACACGGCGCTGACATTTCATTATTTGCTACATACTACAAGAGATCATAAATATTTTTTTCAGAACCCAGGACATGTGATAACGTTTTCTGTTAAAGAAAGGAAAATTCCAACCCTTGCTCGTTCACGCACACACTCTCGGAATCACATACCGCCCACTCTACGTTAGTTGGTGGCCTTAGAGAAAAATCTTGTAGGCTTAGAGAAAAATCTTGTATAACAAAGTCATGTAAACATTATATTGGCCATGATAGTACAGTATGCTGTACAAATCCACTGAGGAGGTTCAGATTAGGAGGAAAAAGAGAACCGGTATCTATACAGCTTGAAGCATGTGGGAGAAGTATTAGAAGTAATAATATGAAATATGAAAGTAGATTAATGCAAAAATAGCGATGCGGAAATAGGCCTTCACTAAAATGAACAAAGATCTGCGAATTGATGAACAAACAGTTGAGGAAGAAAGTAATTAAGTATATTCTGTGGAACAGGAACATGGGCTCTACGAAAGAGTGAAGAAAGAAAATTAGAAACTTTTGAAATGTGGACATGGAGAAGAATGGAAAAGATCAGCTCAGTACAGATGATACGAAATGAGGAAATTCTGGAAATAATCTAAGAGAGGCGAGCAATACTACAGAGAAAAACGAAGAGATAAAGAACATGTTTAAGACACTGGTTGCCTAGTGATTGTATACTGAAGGATGCAATTGAAGGTATGGTTGAAGAAAAGACGGGAAGAGGAGGAAGACAAATTAAAGTCTAATATGTCTTTGTGTCATATGCAGCCTATTTGAGGTGGTTAAAGTATTACGTAAACGAATTGCAAGCAAAATAAGTAGATATCAGCCCCTGCCCATGTACTTACGCAATACCTGTCAAATTTCTTCTTTTTATTTCGTAGTCCAAAAAACTGTTGAAATCCTTGAATTTATACTAATGTGATTTCAAGCGAATCTTACGTAAGCATTGCTCTGATCCCCCATCTTCCATTGCCAGACAAAGTAAGCAAAACTTGAACCTCCTCCCTACCCTGTCACATGTAAAACATGAATTCGATTTTTTATTATCAAATTTTCCCTGCATCCCTTTGCTACTAAGCCTCTCAATTGACTTGAGTAGTGGGTGTCCTATTAAGTTTGGGCGTTCTGGAATCACATTTCTAGAATGTTCTACAATTACAGAGAAAGAAAAAATATCGGAAATGTTGGAAATGTTGGATATTACATGTTGGATAATGATCAGCTAACTGTAGTTACAGAGACCCAAATCCTGTTACCTATCGGGTGCTCTGTGCAATTTTCGTGTTGCTATATGCAACGTTTTAGTGTAAAGGAAATTACCATATTAAAAGCGATTTTTAAATGAATCGCCAAAATACTATTTTCAGTACGAATTTTGTATAATTACACTGATCAACGATGAAAATACTTTTTTCTTAATTTCTGGGGTTTTGACTTTATGCCGGTGTGCTCAAGTCAAAAATGATATTTAAAAGGGCACATCACGTACCATTTGATCACAAATTGTATTCATATATAGAGGGAAGATAAAATGTATAGTATGAGTAATAAGTCGAAGTACAACCTTGTAGTTCACAAACTATCAAGGAAAAGAAGCATCGTAGTACACAAATGTGGAATGGTGGGAAAGGGCTACATTTTGGAGTAGGTTATCAACGTGGCCGCCATCTTTACACCTGCCATATTGAATGGAGGTCATTGTTTAAAAATAGCAAATGGATCGTGTGATATGTCAAATAACACGAGAATTTTCCTCAGAAAGTCATTCCATGGGTCACGATGTTGGAATTAAGGGCGCTGCTGGATAAATGAACACACATACTGCAATTTGCAGTGAAGATATCTCCGACACCGTAACAGATAGAACAAATCTAATACCTGGAATGATTTTCTGGGAACATTCTTGTGTTGTTCGATGCCACACGACCCACTTGCCATTTGAAAAAATGACCTTCATCCAATATGGTGGATTTCAAGATCGCGTCCGCGATGATCATTTACACCAAAATGTAGCTCTTTCCCACCATTCCATATTTATGTACTTAGATGCTTCGTTTACGTAAAGGTTTGAGAACTACAAGGTTGTATGGCGACTTGTAACACACCCTGTAGTAATTAATATAAATTTTCATAGTAGTTATGACAAAATGGTGGATGATGGCGAGAAACGATGGCTATTTTTTAACTCAGCGCTAAAAAGAAAATATATTTCGTAGTCATTTCAATAAAATTTGGTGATGCTTTATCTTGTTGGCTAGTGTTATTCTTATAAGTTTTCTCCTGGTTTTGAAATTAACATAATTTTAAAGGTTTAAATCCCTTTCCATTTTGTAAATTAAATTTTGTGGATCCTGTACTTATTATTTTCATGGAATTATCAATTCAAATGTTTCAATATTGTTCGAAAGTGATATTAACTCCATGATTTAAATTGCCATGTCTACTATTTCCTTTTCCTCAAGATTGTTTCCACTATCACATCTGTATGGAGCTTTATACCAATAATTGAGTTTTCCATCTTCCAGAGTAATTATATTTTTATTTTTAAAAAATCAGCAATTTGTATTTTTTAGTTACGTCACTCAGAAAATATACTCTTCACTTACTCTTATATGTAATGAAGTGAAACGAAAAAATTTCAAAAAGTTAAAAAGGTAAAATGAACCAACACATACACAAACACATTAATATGGTCATTTTAGACTTCAATCTCTGGAATTGTTTCTATAATGACACTATTACATTACTTTATATCTATTTATAATCTCATATACGCAAGAAAGAAAGTTCATTTTGGCAAAAATCCTAGTGATTTATACACGCAAAAGAGACATCGTAATAAGCTGATTACAGCCTTACGAGTCTAATTAAAGCTAACATTTTTATAATGTTTCTTTTATGGTATCCTTCTCTCCAATTTTATACAGCATTTTCAAGCTCCAAAAAACAGCGTTTGTGTATTTTGTAGAAGAATGAGAAAATAACAAATAACGTCGCTCAAAAGCCTTCATATCTCTCTTTCTCTAATGTTGATTCTTCCTCTTTTGGGTCCGTAGTGTGCCATGATGGCGACAGAACTTCATTTCGTTTTTTAATTAAGATGTAAGAGGGGGCAGTCAGGGAAGGTGGCAGAGAGAGGAGGCAGGGGGGTTAACTTCGTTTCTCTATGCTCTCAATCTCTTTCTGTTTTACGGCAAAGTTCCAAGAAAACAACGATAAAGGATGAGAAAAAAGTGAAAATGAATGGGTTTAAAAGAATATATAGTGAAAAACAAATTGCTTTTGATAAAGAAGTTATTGGATCCTCTTCCTTGAATAATTCCTCTCCTCCCGAGCTTCACCTCTTTCTCTCTAGCTCTTTTATTTTTCTAAAATGGTTCTAATTGCCACTTAAACGTTTGCTTTCCGTTCAATATCTGATCCTTTTCATAGTTGATTTTAGGATCAACACAAAGAGAGAAAAATTTCAAACAATTTCTTTGTAAGCTTTAATCCCTCGTCGACTACAGTTCGTTGCAATCTCCCAATCGTTAAATTGAATGTTAGTTTTGAAACATTTAGGATATGCATCTATCTTCGTCAGTTCCAGCCAGTATAAACAATAATTATTAGTGATGAGCACAAGTCTTGGTCTTGCATACAAGACCAAGACCATACCTGCAAGACTCGCGCAAGACCAAGACCAGCCTGCAAGAGTCTTGCACACGCACTATTTGAATATTTTTAAATCGTGGAAAGGAAGGGGAAATCATTATATCCTTCACTTGAATTTCTTTGGTTTCTGTAAAAATACCGCTGCACGGAAATAAATAAAAGGTTACTAGCAACCCAAAAATGGGTTAATGCAACAGAGTGAATTGGTAAATATAGAGCCTAATAAGTACAAGGTTATAGCAACCCAGCTAAAAGGGTTAGATCCAGTGGGTTGGTGTAACCCTCCACGTAGGTTATTTTGAAGGGTTATGATAAACAACTGTACTCAGTTAATTTAACCCACCCCAAAGAAAATTTGTAAAAAAAAAGTTGTAAAATCGTCTGAAAGCAAGTTACTGTTATTATTTACACTACATATAGCTTATTATAGCTATCTTTGTAAAAAAAATGTGCGCCAGGTTGGGATCGAACTATGGACATCATCCGTCGCAGTCCGAAGTGCTACCAATTACTCCATGGTCGATAATGCATTTATTTCCAAAGTTACACTACTGTGATATTCATTATACGAATCTCAATGTTTCATATTACACTTTGTTATTAACAGAATATTAATAACGGTTTATATAACACTACATTCCTAGATTTAGGGTTGCTAGGTTACCTCCTAAGTTTCACATTACGTTTTGGCGTTGGTACAAAGCTTCCATGTGGAAGCCCCTCAGTGTTCAATGACCGCCATCTCGTATACACGAGACTCGGTTCAGCTAACCCTCATTAAGGTTAAAAAATAACTAATTCTCAGAAGGTTAAATTTACCTGCACATTAAACGGTTAGCATATCCGAGCAGTGGGTCAATCATGTTGTTTAAATTAACCGTGTTGTTTGTTTATTCCTTCTTGTACCAATCGTGTAGGTAACTTGCTACCCACGAATGGGTTGTTTTTACCGTGATTTCTGTTAACCTTTTTCAACGTGTTACCATTTACCTACAGAATTAGGTACTTTCATGTCTCGAAAGGGTTGTGATAAATAACCAGTAGGTTATGTGCAACCCTTTTGTTCATTAACCTAGCAAAATCTTGACTTAGTTAAAACTAATTTCTTTCCGTGTGGAGTGAAGGTGTTCGCAGTTGTTCAAACCGTGTGAATGGATCTGAGAATCATGCCGCTGTTACTGAAGCATACTAAACTAAATTTACACTGTACACTAAACATACAATAGAAGGGAAAACTTGCAGAATACCACTGGAAGCTTGCAGTTAACCTTAATGAGTCGTGATAAATAAAAGAGAGCAACATAGTATCGTCCACATGATTACAGAGGTAGTTCTCACTGGATACGTGAATGTACTGAAAATTTTCCACATGACTTCATGGTTATTTTACGTTATTGCTACATTGGAAAATTTCCCCTACGAAGACTGAAAAAAAAGGCGAAAATCGCAACCATGAGAATATACCAGAGCCATTTTATTGTCATGACATTCCTTCTCTGTATGGCAGCGATATATAGCGCGTTGTCATTCACTAAGGAAAGGCGTCAAGTCATACCGCAGAGTCAACGGTGATGCGCATGGCTCGGATAGCAGGGGAAACAAGAATTCATTAAATTCTTTTACAGGCATTCTTGTGAAATCACCTACTGCCTCACAGATGGATTTTTGTGGGTTCCAGTTGTTGAAATGAGCTGCACAACGTAGACAGTCTTGCATACTAGTCGGTTTGTAAAACTGATTTGATCAAAGTGTTCTGCAACGAAGTCTTGTGCAGTGGAAACTCTCGGATGCAGGGCGCTAGTTTAAAGACAGAAACTTCAAATCGAACACAGCCACTGTTAGCATCGAATGATTTCTTACTATGTATGCATGAACTAACTTTGCTACAATAAACGACCTTGTGTAGATAAATCATCTAGAGGGAGGTTAGAGAAAGAGGGTTACATATTTCCGTATTTGTGGTAATACAGACGATAGAAATGATTCTGAATACTTTTTTAAAAAATTACATTATCTTGCCTTCATCTATATTAGAGAAGGTGGTCTACAGTTCGTAAAACACATCTAAACTAACAAACTCGCTTATGGAACTCGCAAATTCATCGCGGCAGTAACAAACGTTAGCCATTGGATTATATCCTGGGCCACATCAAGCCAGTTTTCATCACGAACACCTACTTCTCGAAGAACTCTTCAATATTGTCCTCTTAACGACGTCTCGGTCTTTCCAATTGTCTCCTTCCACCCGGCCTTCCAACCAGGATAGAATAGAATATTCGCTTTTCCCCCATCCGTGTCACATTGCTTGCCCACCTTCGTGTTCGCGATTTCATTATTGTTACAACATCTGATGAATCGTACAGTCCGTGAATTTCTTCATTATGCAGTCTCCTCCATTCTCCAGTCATCTCGTCCCGTTTCGGCCCGTATATCTTTTTCAAAACCTCATTTTCGAACACACGTAATTTATGTTCATCTGCTAGGGTCGTCCTCCAACTTTAGCAACAGTAAAGTATTACCGACAGAATAACCGCTCTGTATATTTTCAATTTCAATTTCCTGATATTAATCGCGATATTAGAAGTTTTTGGACTGAGTAGAAACATGCCTTGCCCGATGCTAAGTGACTTTTTATTTCTTCCATGGCCTCATTTTCGCTTGTTACGTATGCTCCCAAGTATTAAAATTTGTTTACTTTCTCTATGACCTCATCCCTAATTCTTATGTTTTTATTTCCTTCATTCCCTGTGTTTCGGCTTCCTATCATGTATTTTGTTTTATCTATGTTTACATGTAGACATATCTCATCGCATGCTTCTACTAAGACATCGATGTTGCTATGTAGTGCATGTATATCGTCCCCTATTAAATCTACATCATCCGCGTATACGAACAGTTGATTCAAACCATTCAGTGATAGTCCCTTTTTGTACTCTTTGATTTTTAAAATCGCATATTGTTAGGCAACGTTAAACAATATTGGCGATAAGGCATCGCCTTGCTTCAATCCGTTGCGGGTCTTGAAACTATCTGACATATTATTACCTATCCGTACTCTGCTTATGGGGACGCTGAGACACATCTTCACTAGATGATCCAGTTTTCTCAGAATTCCAAATTGTATCAGGATACTGTATAATTTTTCCCTTTTGATAGAATCATATCAATGAATACTTAGAAGCTTTCTCAAAATCAATGAATACTTAATGAACAGTCCCATTGTATTCCCGTTTCCTCTCCAAAACTCGTGTAATGGCGAAAATCTGGTCCAATTTGGATCTATTTCTTCTAAATACACATTGGAGTTGTTCAATTATTTGATCTACATATACACTTAGGCGTGTTAACAGAATCACTTAATACTTTGTAACAGGCTGGAAGTAACGAGATTCCGCGTTAATTACTACAGTCCGATTCATCGCCTTTTTTGTAGATAGGAACTATTATTGAGGTTTTCCATTCCTTTCGAAGTTCCTCCTTTCTCCATATAGCACTTATCAATTTATGTAGTTCCGTAATTAGTGTCGTTTCTCCCACTTTACTTATTTCGGCTGGAATATTGTCTATTCCTGGTGATTTGAATACTTTTTATCTCTTTACCAACATTTCGATCTCGATCTCGCTAGGTTCGGGAATCCATCTTTTTGCGGTATGGATTTCAAATTCCTCTGTTTGTTTCCCGTTGTGTACATTAAGAAGTTTGTCGAAATAACTTTTCCACACATCGACAATTTTATTCGGATCCGCCTGAAGATCTCCACGTTCATTTCTAATCATTCTTCACCTTCGCTGGTAACCTTTTCTTAACATCTCCCTCTGTATAGATTTCGTATGCTATTTTCTTGCAGTTTTCCTCTATCTCCTGAATCTTCTGCGTCAGATATTCTCGCTTTTTGTTTCTAAACCCACGTGTGGCGTTTCGTTTCTGGTTACTGTAGTGGTTGGTATTTGCTTCGCTTTTATTACTTAGCAATCGCTGTTTGTTTGTTTTCGTTCCTCATGAAAATTAAGGCATTGTTCATCAAACCAAGATTTGTATTTCTGTTGTTTCTTCTCACCTACAAGTTCCTTCGCTGCGCTCTTAACTGTTTTACGAATTGCCTCCTACATCTTACATCAATTTTATTATTTATATCATCTTTATTGCTACTCGAGTCGGCTAGGATTTCGAATCTATTTGAGAGTTCGAGTTGGTAATCTGCTTTTATGCTCTTATTATTTAATCGTTTAACTTCGAATTTCAGTTGTTTTCAACCCTTGCTTTCTCTGTTCGCGATGCATAACTTTTCTCTTACTTTTGTGATCACTAATTGATGGTCGGTGTCACCTTCCACACCTCTGTACGACCTAACGTCCATTATGTTAGTGTGTCTTCGTCTATCTACTAATACGTGATCGATCTGGTTGAGAGTTTTGTCTTCCAGAGATACCCATGTGTATTTGTGTATATTTTTGTGTTCAAACTACGTGCTCTTCATTAGTAGGTTTGTCGAAATCGCGAAAGTTATCAGCCTTTCTCCATTGTTGTTGGTCTTTTCTTGAAGGCTGTATTTACCTATAGTAGGTCTATATTTTTCTTCCCTCCCTACCTTTGAGTTGAAATCAGATAACGCTATTTTCGAATTATACTTCGGTAATCGGTCAAACAGCCTTTCTAGCTTATCATACAATACATCTTTGTCGTTATCATTAGCTACCTCGGTCGGAGCATAAACGTTTCATCAAACCGTGTTGCCCCATCGAGTACGTATCGTAACGTACGATAGTCTTTCGTTTACGAACTCTATATTCTGAACTGCCTGAAGGATACTGTTCTTAATGAGGAATCCTGTTCCAAAATCGTGAGACTGTGTTCCACCGTAGTAGAAAGTGTATTTGCCCTGTGGGATGCTATCTTGACCCACCCACCGAACTTCTTGTATCGCTAATATGTCTAGCTCGTACTTCTCGGTCTCGCGTACCGCCACCTGAAGAGCGCCCGTTTGGTATAATGTTCGTACGTTAAACGTTCCTATTTTGAGGTCTTTCTTAATCCTGTTCTTGGACTCCCCTGAAGCAGTCCCCGCCAGGAGATCCGAATGAGGGACTAGTTTACCTCCGGAATGTTTTGCCCCAGGAGAATCCATGAACCATCTGTTACTATTTCTTGACACGTTTTAGCAGTGTTGAGTTGTCAGCTCTAAGACCTCGCAGTAAAGGCAGACATTCAAGATGTCGTCCTCTCTCCACCTCTGAGCCTTGCCGTTGTCATTCATCTTCAGCCTCAGGGTGGTAATGGTGAATCTGCTTCCCTTCACCATGATATTTTTGTTCGGGGTTATCTTCCCCTAGTCTTTGTAGAGCTCTCTACTAACTGCAAGGCAGCAGTACTGGTTTTGATCCGCCCCGGCCCCTGGTGGAAGACTAGTAAGTCCAACCCGGTCGTAAAACACAGCAGAGAAAAAATTCATGAAGAGCTGTAATATTAGTTGTGGATGTAAATCTGAATATAAGGCAGAGCGTTCTTTTGGACATAATATAGCCGACATTAACTAACGGTTGAATGTTAAGTAATCAAATACAATATCGATATTCAGATACTGCTAGATCCAAGTAATAGATTAATTGTATAACACATAGAGTGGTATATCTCTATTTGATTTTGAGCTGGTCGGGAAGCCGTGCGGTCTACGGCGGTAGGCCAACGACTCGAAGGTCCCGAGTTCGAGTCCCGGCAGGGCATGGGTGTGTATTTTAATGGCTAAAGAGCGATTCGTGACGAGCCGAAGTCCAAAGTTACTAGACTGGCCCATGTAAAAATAAAGTTTTATCTATTAGATTTAGCAGCAGATTTAGTAGTGTTCATTTTAAGCTAACAGACAGTACACCACTTTTCCATGTGTGAAAGTAAACAAGAGTAGATATTGTCTGAAAGATTACATGAGAGAAAAACTTTGATGTTATTCGTAAGACAGTCTTTAACGTCATTTATAAGGGACTTATCCTTAGATTCACCAAAGTGGACAGTTTGAATTACACTCGCATAGAAAACTATTCCCTATTGCACATGGTGTTCAATAAGTCCCGAAATCCAAGGGAAATGGTGAAGGTCACAGCAAGTACTGGAAATAGGTGCCACCCACAGCTTCACACAGGTGAACGCGACGAATCATGAGAAACACCCGCCGGAATGTGTCCTGAGGAATCCTTGGCCAAAAAGTTTAATGTTTTGCGCAGTTGGGCTAATGTGTGAGAAAGCGTCAAATAAGCAATGGACTTGAGATAGGCACACAAACATGCTAAGGCGAGAGAAACCGGAATGAATATCCGTTTCTCCAACGAGGATAATCATTCATCAGGTAAAATCTCTACTGTTCAGAAAATGCATCTTCAAAGAAAAAAATATTACACTTTTGTGTTGCCAGTTGCGTGACTTATTGCACACTCTGCATAAATGTAAGGAATATGAGGAAATGGAATATTGCATTGGGCCGTGGGTGTAAAATATATTTGTTAACAAATGTACTGCTGGGTGGCAAAGAATGAAGCATCATTTTTTACCTTGAAAATTTCACAGAGGTTCCGCTTTAAATTGATTCTGTCCAACTACTTTCGGTTACCTACAATTAACCTCATCGGAAAAAAATCAGATTTGATTAAAGATAAAGTGGGAAGGTTGCAACTAGAACTATTCCAATTTAGAATCACTTTCAACACAAAAATACATTAAAAAACATTTAAAGTAGGATACCGCCATCAATGTGGCTGTCAGATCCAGAGGCAAGGACATAGGGTCAGGAGTCTGACAGACCTCCAATGGGAGGGTATCACCCACCAAATTCTCGAGCATACACCCCAACTTAAAAAATTACGATTTAGAAGCGATAGAAACCCTAACTGCAAAACTTTACTTTCACCCCTCTAATTTTGGTTTTGTTCCCTCCTCAGCTGAAAATCCTGGCAGAATCCCTGCACAAGTTAAACACGAAAAAGTACCAAATGGGAAGAAGAAAGGAAGGATGTTTCCTTGTCAGTTTTTCTATAACATCTTATATGTACTCAACATAGGACAATAGAAGCAAAACCACTAAAACTAAAAACACTGAGAGAACAGTTTATGAAACCCTATATCTACACAAATAAACCTAAATTTGGAAAATGGTGTATCGCACAAAGAGAGCTTAAAACTTTTATACAATATGTGGCTTTTCCAATTGAATCGGCAGTTTGAAGAAGGCAATAAACGCCATAAATGTGAAAATCTACTTTATGCCGG
>JAGDQP010065370.1:0-11428 GCA_022664845.1 Lepisma saccharinum | reverse complement strand
TAGGTTCGGGAATTTACGGTTCTGCAGTATGGATTTCAAATTCATCGACTTGTTCCCTGTTGTGTACATTAAAAAGTTTGTCGAAATATCTTTTCCACACATCTACAATTTTAGTCGGATCCGCCTGAAGATCTCCACGTTCATTTCTGATCATTCCTAACCTCGACTGGTAGCCTTTTCTTAACGAGTTTACTCCTCTGTATGATCTCGTGCGTTATTTGTCTTGCCGTTTTCCTCTATCTTCTGACTCTTCTGCGTCAGATATTCCCGCTTTTTTTCTAATCGTTTCGCATTACTGTTAACTCCCTGAACCAGTATTTATCACTGTTTTCATTTGCTATTCTTTCAAGTTCATAAAATAAATAACTGACTTTAGAGTAAAGAATTTTGTATTCACAGAAAATATTATTTGTAACGTTTCGCATTATATCAGGAGCTTTTTTCATTTGACAAGTCTGAAAAAGCTACTGATCTACTTTCGAAAGATTAGAAGTAGTTATTATTATTATTATTATTATTTTTCACTCGGGAGCATAGATTTTAGCCTCGAATCAGTGGTTAAGATGTATACTATGAAAGGAATGCTTAAAACCCGGCTTGCGGAAAAACAGGCACTACAGACAAAAGGCTGTTAAAGCTTTAAATGAAAAGCGATGTACTACAATGAAATATAAAGTATCCGGTCTTGGTAATTTTAATGTAAGAAATTATGTTAAGTTCACTGTTCCTTCTGTCATCAATAATTATTAGTAACTTCTCAAAAGTTAGATATCCTATGTAAGATGTGAAATAGTTGATTCTTTTGGATGCAATAGAAGCTTTGTATAGTAATGATTTACGTTTGAAAGAATACCATAGTTTACATGTTGTTACTTGCTACAGATACGCGTCAGTTGAAGAAATTAATGAACTACCAAAAGAAGTATTTCTTGGAATATTGCCACCTGTTGGTCGAACTTCCTTTCAAGTGCTTTTCAGTTAATGAAATGAAATTGATCTTTATCTTTCTACTATTGTTACACTGAAATTATTAAATTGCTGAAGACTTAGTTAACGAAAGTTGAGAACTTTCTCATTGGTGAGGCAATATAAAACAATGTTATTCCGAAACATGTAATGAATCAAGATAAGGAAAAAAACAGTGCAATGTAGTCAATAAAAAAAGCAAAAAACGTTTGTTTAAAATCTCCTTAACAGTTCCATCTCAACAGTTCCACCTATTGTCAAAGCTGGAAAGGAATTGATAAATGAATCCCTAGTTGAGAAAAGGAAGAAACTCCAATTGTTTCGAAAAATGAGTTGAAATATACAAAGTGTAAAGCTTCTGTGGGTACATCATGTGGTGTTAGCAGAAAATCATTCCAAAGCCCCTGCGCACAGTAGTGCGTCGGTAAAATTTCCTGATACCGGTACCTGAAAGGGATAAACCTGCGAAAGCTCTTCCATGATAAATTCAGTATGAACCTACGAAATAGACTAACCACATGATTACGGTAGGAGAAAATTGTGTGCAGTTTTGCTGGAAACTCCGAATAAAGTGTCACTGTTACCTGTGCGTTATTTGTAGGAGAAAAGGGAAAACATTCCCTGGTACCTTATTTACCTGTTTTACTAAAAACCTTTCCGCTCAATTAAAAATGTTATTATGCTTAGAGAAAGAGTTGTAAACTTGTACAAAAGAAATACAGCATAGAAAGCATAATGCACAGAATTGTCTGTAGTTTGTCACTGAAGCTACAGGAAAGTCCTTTGTTTATAGCTTACTACCTACCATCAAGAATAAAAAATAAACACACTTGCTACACATGAAACATTCTGTTCTTCTTACTATTTTTATGTAAGCGAAATTTCAGTTTATGTAGATTTTGAAAGCATTTAGTGATCATTTGTGTGTTCGCTTTCCGCGTTCAACACTTTCCGGTATGATCCATATTCTGCGAAGAAGCAACAAGAACTGTACAAAAAGTGTCCCTTTAGTTAAGTTATCGTTTTATACAAGTTCAGTTTTTTACTAGAATTAACTATCGGAGTTATAATCAGAAAGAAAAACATCTATTTATTGCATATTTATAGTACAGAGGAAATTTTTGCATTTAAAGCTTTCAAATCAAGAGCTTTCCACCCCAATTATGGTGTCGTTAACCAACAGCCATAGACGTGGAGCTAGTGAAATCATTGATATAAATTAGGAATAGGAGAGAGGAACTAGTACACTACGTTGTTGGAAGTCCTTTTTATACTTCAAGTAATTTAGACGAATATTTGTTTAAAGACCTACTTTGCATGTATTCCAGTCCTAAATATTAGCGTCTATTGTGTACATAGAATTTAAACCGGTTTAAGACGAGTCCAGGGATAGGTTGTCTAGTGTTGTAGCCTTGGATCAACCGAGGATGATGTACCAAGTTGATTTGTTATTATCTAGAACATTAATACAATGTTTTTTCCTAAAACCATGTGTTTGGGTTGCCATAATATCTGAAGTAATTGAAAAAAATGATGAAATTGAAATAAGTCAGTAGTTGTTGACATTTTACGGATTATCCTCTTTGCAAACTGGAGCTTAAGGAAACCGGCCATTTTTAAAGAACATGTTACGTAACAGATTGAAATACTTTTAATGCCTTTTGTGTGGTTCTTTAAGTTCGAGATAAAGGTTCTATTTCTAAAGGAACAGAAACATGAAATGTTGATTGAAGGAGTTCACCGAGGAGCGATTAGTTGTGTTATGCTTATTCCCTACAACTATTCAGGTGATATTTAAGTTGTGTTGATTCAAATGAGAGCAATACCTGTCTGCGCCACTTAAAATTCGTTGTGAAAGTAGTTTCAAGGACTTATTGTTTCATGTAGTTTCAAAGCGATTGGATTCATCCTAATTATACTCCATATGTTCGTCCTTTTACTAACGGTATTTATAACTTTACTGTTGAAATCAATGTCCCGAGCTTTCGTAACCACTCTGACATATTCCGTGTATCGTTTGTAATAGTTAATTATCAAGAGATCATTATCTAAGAGAGACACTTCAGCTTTCTATTGGACATAAGGATATCGTAGTTCGAAGTTTAGTTTTCTTTTTTTAATATTCATGACGATGGATTCTATAGGAAACTATTGTTCAGCAAGAAACTCCGAGTAGAGACATTATTATATACAAGGTTTTACATTCGTCGCAGATCTAATATCACTATCGATAAGGAAAGAATAGCAAGGATACAGTGTCTTCAAACAATTAAATATAGTGAAACAATATATATAGGTAAACTTCTATAACCGAGCTGAAAAGTAATTTTGAATACATTTTCCTCTGGACCGGTCACAAGTAAACTATTTTCGTGGTGTTTCTCCAGTGCTAATTGGAAAATGTTAAGCACCCGCCCTATTCCTCTAATCTATCACCATTCTATATCCACCTTTGCCCAAGTTTTATAGGCTTTTGTTTGTATATACAAGGTGTAACTAAACAGTACAGCCAGACTTCTGGAATGCATTTCTTAGACGTAGTTGATGCAAAAGTGTTACATCAATATGCGGAAACACGTTACGTTCCTGTTATCACGTTATCTCTGAAACAATAATTTTTGTACTTTTGGTAGGTGAGTGAGATTCCCTGCCTTGTAATTAAGGGGTCCAGGGTTTGATATCCATTGGGGACACAAGTGGTTAGGACCACTTTAAATTAGGTCCTGTCTTCAGAATATCATCATTATCCGATGGAAGGCAATGAAAACATCATTAGTTCACCTTACCTGGTAGCAGGCCGGGTAGCCGTGCGGTCTACGGCGGTAGGCCAATGACTCGAAGGTCCCGGGTTCGAGTTCCGGCAGGGGCATGGATGTAGATTATGTGTTCGCTTCAATAGATACGTTTGTGGTTCAACAAGAAGGAATATTTTCTTCACTGTTGAGAGATATTTTTGTAACGTCGCTGAGAAAGATATGGTGACTCCATGGATTATATAAAAGATTATTAGGTAGGCAGATTCCTAACGCAGCTACTTAGTCGAATAATAAATCTTTTCAACCACCCGCCGTAAAATTTGAAGAATCTTTAGAAACTCCTATAATATATTTTTTTGTTAACAAATCAAATTCGTCAGCGACGATCTTAACGAAGCAAGGTAACAATTATATATCTATGAAAGTAATGTCTACTGACTTGGAAAACCTTGAAAGCCTGGAATTCTTTTTTGGACCTGGAAAATCTTTTTTTTTTTTTTAAGCCTGGAATTAAAGCAGAAACCTCAAATTTTTTGAAGTTATTATTTTTAACTTAAATTTTGACTTTGTTAATTCCACTCTGTAAACAATTAAAAGAAACTTTATTGAATTTATAAATTTAAGGTCACAGAAGGAGGCACTTAAAGTAATTAATTTTTGTAAGAAGCTCTCAGACTTCTTGTGAGTACGAATGTGGCGACTCCAAGGGTATCCGGGCTGGCAGCTCTACTTCCTCTTTCTGATGGATGCTTTGTTTTTCTTATTTCATCTTTCTCTTATCCTCTACTCTAATCATGCTTGTCTTGTTTTATTTTCTAATTGGGCTAAAGCGGTAAACTAAGTTTTGAAATTAGCTTCACTTCAATATCTGTACCTTAGTGGAATAAGGTCGGATGTCATATTTTTACTTTTGTTTTCAGGATCCCTGTTTTTCTTCAGAAAACCAAGAGAGGCGAACTCCAGAGTACATCCCATATTATCAGCAAACGCACTGGAAACAGGTCTTGCAAAATTAATATGTAAAATTGCCCTGAAGTTCGTTTCTTTCATTTCTTGGACACAATACTGTTCTCCTAAAAAAAAAAGTTGAAAATATGACATTCCAACTTATTCCACAGTAAGGTTTTTAATGTTGTCCTCTTAAGTAGTTACTTCATGTATTGGATAGGTCCGGAAGAGCTCTCGCTTCGTCTTCAGGCTGTCGTTGAGATGTAATTTAAGTGTGTCTGTAGTTTTTTGTGAGATTAAATTGTATGTGAAATAGTGTCAATCCTACCATCAATTAATATACTGACTTGTGTTAGGTTTCCACTTATTTATTTGAGATTAACCCATTTTGAATTTTAACACATTTGTGCTCACCTGTACATAAAATATTTTTGAAAATTCTTAGCCTTTATAATTCTTATGCTCAAACAGGAATTTGTTGTAAATATGGCCTAAATACATTTTACCTACACTTGGTAGATATTCGACTCGGGTTATTTCAATAAGGCCGCATCCGCTCAGACTTTTTTTAAAAACAAGTCTTTGGTGCCTATGAACACTGACAGTGGAGCAGTTTACAAATAGTGGGTTTTACAATTGGACTCAAGTATTTCGGATAATAAATAATACTTATCTTTCTATATACCTACATATACGAGTACATAGAGGAAAGTGCCCAAAACCGGCCTCCATTTTGTTTCTGATTAAAAAAAATAGAAAATAGTAAAAAAATTATGTTTTCAAAGCATGTAATATTTACTTTATATTGTTATGCAGCTACTGTTATTGTTATTTTACTTTTAGAAAATATAATTTAAAATTAGTATTAAAAATAATATTTTCAAAAACCTTACGCTTTGGCGATTTGAAAAATAGTTGCCGAAATCGTACCCTTTGTAAAAATAATCAAAATAACACTAAACAAAGTTAGAAAAGGGTATTAAATCAGAGAAATCAAAATCTAGTTTCAAAGTATAAGTATAATATAACAATTGCGGGCTTTGGTTTAAAAAAAAAAAAGATACACAGGAAACGTATAACTGAATTAAATCTTTTAGCGACGAAAATCGCAGATGTATACGTCCTTTTTAGCCCAAGCACAATCCACATGGGCCCACAGCAAGCACATAACGCACATGATCCAAAGTTTCCCTTTAGAATCTTTCGAAATTTTTCTGTCACCTTAGATACACCAAGCATCATTATCTTTGGATGGAGAAACTCCCGGGAGAAGGTCCAATTCAAATGTTCCAGAGGACACGAGGATTCTGACATATTTTTCTTAAAATTTAGATGCTTTTTCACGAGCCCTTTCCCGTTTCAAAAGGTTATAGAATTTCTCTGTTTTCTTTACTGAACCCAAGAGTCCTTCTATATGATGTTCCAGTAGACTTCCTTTCTGGCAGTGTGGTTTTGTGGCGTTTAAGAATAAACTAACCCATTTTCCCAGCAATTTCATCTTTGAAAGGATGTTCAAGAAGCTTTCATAGCAAGGCAATAGTTAACAAGCTCTTCTTCAAGATCTTTACCCAAAACTGTAGGATTGCCTTCTTTTTTTCTCCGCTTCCTCAGGTGTACCGTACTTCATGTTGGACAACCTCATAAGTGTGGTTTTCGGAACATTAAACTGCTTGCTGGACCTCTTCCAACCCATCTGCTTTTTCCGAACTGCGTCAATAACTTTATTCATGTTAGACGGACTCCAGTTTCTTTGATGAACCTTCCCCGTTATCCTCTGAATCTGCAACAGAATTCCAAGATAATAAGAGTCAGAATTTAAACATGAAAAAATAAGGGTCCGGTTTAGGCAAGTGAAGGGGCTCTGGTTGGCGCGACTAAAGCCAACATTTTGTTAACCCAATAAGTTTTTAACCAAACATCTAAATGAAAAGGTTTATTAATAAACATTACCCTTAAACCTTAACATTTAAGACCTGCCAATACCTAGAATTAACGAAAAATGTAGCACAATGTAAAAACTTTTTACACTGTCAAAACACGTAATGGCGGACTGATAAGCAACATGTGAAGCGGGCGACGTGTGCGCTCCGCTACAGAGTGGTAGAAGCCTATACTACTGTTTACACCTGGTCCCGCTAGAGTTCAGAGAATGCAGAGTCAGGAGACCGCGGGTCTGCTTTAGGGTGGGGGAAGTGCGGTTTAGGGCACTTTCCTCTCTCTATTAAGCCACATAGAATATAATCTCACAAAAACTACGAAGAAACTTAAATTGCATCTCTACGACAGCACGAAGACTAAGCGAGAGCTGTTCCGAAAGGCCTGGCCAATTCATATTGAAGCAACCACTTAAGAGGACAACATTAAAAACCTATGTTCAAGTGAGTCATAATAGTTTAGGTTACATTCAACTGAATTTGAATTGATTTTATGTATTGTGTTTAGGTAACTTTATCTTAGTCGGGTAATTGATAAAATAAATTTATTTTGCTTGTTAGCAAGAAGAAAAACGTTATAAATTAATAAAATATAGTATAAATGCATTTGTGTAAATAAAGTTCTCCCCATGAAGAACATCATGCAGTAAAATGTGACCATTTGTGTTTCGAAGTTGGGTTTTACATGCTCATGAATTCCTCATTTTAAACTTCTGAAAGAGCATTGGTTAGTTTCACTAAAATTTTGCTGACAGTTTCCACTAAACATGTAGAAAGCTTAAATTTTGAATCTGATAAATCTGAACTAATTTTTCGTTAAAACCTCGTTTAAAAAAAATACGAATCGTACATTTACGTTGTACTATTTGTTTGTTTGTGACTGCACATTCTTCTCAACTACCTACTGGTAGGGAATACTACTTTATTTCCTTGTTTGAAATCTCTAGAAAACCTACATTTTAGTTAGTCCATATATTTTTTATGTTTTATAATGACTTGAAATAGTATGTGCTTGGTATATGCTTCTTTTAATTGATAAAATAAACAATTTGTTTTTGTTTGTTTGCAAGAAGAAAAATGTTATAAATTAATGACCTGGAAAAAGAAAAAAATAGACCTGGAAAACCTAGAATTTGAAAGATAACATTCAGTAGATACCCTGTTATGTTGCGTTTCTAAAATCAAGTTGATTTCTCGTTTGAGAGAAGTTAAATAGTACTACTAAGTCTTGTTAATTTATTTCTTCTCTGAGTATTTCGTTATACTATAATATTTACTGTAAGTTATTTTCTCTTGTTTTTACTTGCAGGCTTGACTTGTGATCAAATCTACGCTGTTGAAATTGTGGGTGGATCGACGCGTATACCTGCTGTAAAAACGTTAATTAAGGAGGTTTTTGGAAAGGATCCGAGTAATAGTCTTAATCAGGAAGAAGTCGTTGCTAAGGGATGCGCCCTTCAAGCTGCAATGCTGTCTCCAACGTTTTTGGTCCGTAAATTTTACAGTACAGAGAAACAACTTTATCCAATCTTCGCAATGTGGGATACCGAAGAAGGAGAACGTGGGTAAGAAGCTAGAACACTTTTTCTGTTAATCGAAGGTCATATTCCTTGAAGTTCATATTTATATTTCCTGCAAAGATGATACACCTTTTAATTTTTTGAATATATTTTGTGTGTAGAATCCCTACGGTTCTGTAAAGAATAATAAAGACCTGCTAGGTTTATTTTTTAATAAAAGTGCGACGTGTCAAAAGGAGTATTGTCAGTGGTTACTTCAATGAAATGGAGGAGATTTGTAATTAAGAATTCTGTAAGAGTGGGTTACGCATTGAACGACGAATAGATAAGCTTAGAAATGCTTTGCGAAGAGTGAATGCTACATCATAAAATAAGAACAATTGCTTATGCGGATTGTCTAATGAAATAATTTTTCAATTGATGTTGAATCATCACCTAACCATTCGTTGCGTTTTAACTGCAACACATGAGGATACAATTTGAAACATTCTGTACGTCTTTGCAGCAATAATTTCTTAAATTTGGACGTTATATAACTCTTTACTGAGTGCAATTGCGTAGAAAGTTCATACAGTACAGTCTCAGTAATCCGATTCATTTGAGACCAGAGGGGTGCCGGATAAGTAGTAAAAGCCAGATTATTGGAATTTGCAGGCTAAATTTCTTTTTGCACATTTTGGACATATTGATTTAAGTGATAGGCGCGTACGCTGTGAATGAACTTAAAGTTCCTTTAATCGCGCCATAACAAAATTTAAGTACCCTGCAATGAA
Organism: Lepisma saccharinum; assembly: GCA_022664845.1. NCBI lineage: Eukaryota > Metazoa > Arthropoda > Insecta > Zygentoma > Lepismatidae > Lepisma > Lepisma saccharinum. Next base: position 2,531 of record JAGDQP010065370.1, on the reverse strand, counting down.
AAGTTAATACACACTAGAAGTTCGTTTACAGTACTGTTTTGTGTTCGCGGTTTTCTTGTTTTAGCACTGTTCAAACCACAGTTGATACTAAATACACCTGCACAAGCAACAGTAACTCGAGTGAATAACAGGAAATGTAGATATTTTCGGAATAGACTATAACCAAGACGAGAAGAAAAGACAGTATTATTATAACTATATGTGCCACATTGGTGAACGGCCGGATTATAGAGACTTTACTGTAATTGTTTCCAAAGATATCTATCTTTACACATGTTATAGGGCCTATACTGTTCGTTAAACAGTTTTATTTCTCTTGGTAGGATGAGTCCCATTTTTGCTGAGGATAGCTATGCTCCGAGTTCGGAGCGATTAATTTTCTTCAGTCGGAATCCATTTTCTGTGCAAGCTTTCTATGGTGACTACATTCCATATTCTGATAGTTCATTAGGTAAGTATTTTGAGAATTAACTTCTTAGTGATGCTAACTGCCTAGTCACTAACTGCCAGTGGGTATAAACGAACCAAGGTCTATTAGTAGCAAATAGAATTAACAGTTAATTGGTTCTGTAGTTCATGATTTTCCCCACATTAAAGACTTCCGTAATTATAGTCGCAAAGAATTACTTAAATTGATAGAACTGTAGTCAACGTTGTGCGATATACTTCGTGATTATTATTATTATTAAAACAAATTGTTCAAACAAATTTGGAATTGGTTGTGATACAACGTCAATAGGATCTCCTAGTTCTAGTGATAGAAACATGAGTTTGAACAACACAGGACGAGATGATATTGACTCAGTAAATGAAAAGGGAAAATTTGTTAAAAATAAATCTAGTACAGAACTATATCACATTGTACTAAACAGGTTTGAAAAGCTTGACTTAGTGTTGAATGAATGTAAAACCATAAGACAGGAACTAAAAGTATTGAAATTAGAAAAGTCTAAATTAAGAGAATTACTTTCAAAAAAGGAAAGTGGTAATTGTATCAACAATGCAAATAAGTCGAATGTTGAAAACAAATCATTACAAGTGATTAAACCGCCAATGGACCAGATAAACTTAACCATGAGGAACAAATTCAAGATGACTTAGCCAAGTGGACGGATTAGATGTAGTGTCTAGAAGAATGGTAAAGATGAACAATAATAACAGAAGACCGATCATAAGTAGTGAATCAAATGAAGCAGTGAGAGATAAAAAAAAAAAGCTTGTGGTAAAAATCGATCCGAAACTGACTTAGTCACAAGTGAAAAAAAGAGTGTCATTATTTGTTACCAGATTCAGTCCTACTGTCTCCAAAGAAATGGTAGAAGCCATAGTTAGGGAACAACAAATCAACTATATAAAATGTACTAAAATCTCAGAACAAAATATGATTCCTATACATCATTTCATGTAGAAGTTAATGAATCTAACGGTTCAATTAATAGATAATTCAGACACTTGGCCTAGTGGGATCATGATTGGTCCTTTCTATGGTAACTAAAGACCTCATCAAGCCTAGAAACATACAAAGGTACGAATAATACTAAGTAACGGACAGTATGAAATTATGGTATCAAAACGTTCGTGGACTTGGAACTAGGAGTGACGAATTTTTTAATCTTACTGTTTATACGATGTTATTTTAGTGAGTGAAACTTGGTTCTCAGAACTACAGAATAATAATGACTATTTCCCTCTATCTTATACAATATTCAGGGCTGATAGGAATTATACTAACAGTGAAAGTAATCATGTTGGTAGTTGTGTTCTAATTGCGACCAGAAATGTCATTGTAGTGATAAGAAGAACAGATTTAGAGACAATTGAAGAATGTGTATGGATTGAAGTTGAACTCTCCAAGAATAAATACATACTTATATCTTGTGTATACTTTACTACTGACTCGGCTATAGAAAAATGTGTGTTTAAAAAATATATTTCGACAGTACATTCCTATCAATATGATATTTAATAGTAGGAGACTAATATTTGAAAGGTCAACTGGAAAGAAAGAGAGTTCAAAGACACTACTACTATTCTAAAATTAGAGCAAGACACTTATTTGATTTTCGGGATGAAACAAACATGCAGGATATTGCACTGATCGTGATCTATTTTTTTTTTTTTATGTTTCTGTAAATAAGTCATTTGTTCCTCTGACAAAACCTGGTAAGTAACATTATCCTATTGAAATTGAAATTATTTCTTCTAATGTGTTGAATAATGTAAGAACTCATACTAAAATACAATACCACAAAGGTAACTATTATAATTTATATCAGCAGATCAAGAATATGGATTGGGCCAAATATATTACTGGCACCTAATATAGAGGAAGTATCAGTTAATATTGAACAGGTAATCCAAAAAGCAATTACCGAGCAAACAAAGGGTAAACTCTAAATGTCCATTGTGGTTTTCAACGTAGTTAATTAAAGTTATGCAAAAGAAAAGAAAATAGCACAAGCAATACAAAAGAACAAATAAAGAAATCTAATGATCCAGTTGGAATATTGGTTGAAGGTAAACTTATTAAT
>JAGDQP010065369.1:0-11429 GCA_022664845.1 Lepisma saccharinum | reverse complement strand
ATAATGAAATTCGTACCGTTTGAGGATCTCTTCCTTCTGTCGTTCTTTGGCCGAAATCCAAGACAGACTCGGTATATTGGCCAACGGATAATCTTGATCGTCCTCTGCAAAAGATTATACTATTTCGCAGGGAGTGGTGTTCCAACTGATACATATCAGGGGAGACATACTGTCTCCTCTGTGGTGTTATGGAGGATCATTCTAGAACGTGGGTCTGAAAAAAGGTGTGGGTTGAGCGTATGGCAATTGAGGTGAGTGTGTCTTCTAACGGGCCTAAAATTAGTTGTTCATCGTTTCCTTGAAAGTTCAAAATCGCAATAGAGACACATAATAATGCCTTAGGTTTAAGCCTTACTTTTCTGGTAACTACGAACTTGGGCTGGTCTGTTATGATCAGAGTTTGAAAGACACTATCGGGTACTGCATAACACCTTTGTGCGGGATTAGAAACAGAGTCTGGTGCACATCCAAAGCGTTAGATGGGTCTATTGAAGCGTACTGAAAATGTAGGAAATCGGAGCAAATAATCCTGTATTTTTTCTGTATCACAAAGACGAAAAGGATGGCGAAGCGACTTAACCTCTATCTTCATGCTCACATTCGCTATTTCGTTGCTGACTACTCTATTTTCTCCTATACCTATCAGAGACGTATGCATAGGGTGTATTTTCGTAAGTCTAGGACATATTGAGGAATTTAAAATGCTACACTGGACTCCTCCGTTTTTTAACATCTGGTTTGTTAGCAAAAATTATGAACAATAAATTGTTACGCACGGTTATTTGGACGATAATTTCTAGGCTCCCATATCGTAGTCCCTTTTCAAGATGAGATTTGTCTAGTTCTCCGAGTTTGAATTTCCATTGGTGTTATTGTTGCCATTATTACTGTTATCGCCCCTGCGTCGGCAATCCTTTGCGACAATTGTAGAAATGATCGGTCTTCTATTTGTAGGATTATCCCTATTATTATTCCTACTATTATTTTGTCTATTGCCTTTCTTACTTCTGTTATTGATGTATCCCGACTTCGTGTTAGCTTCAAATAGAAGTACTAGTTGGGATAACTTCGAGCACAGAGCATCCACTGTGTCGCTGAACTGCGTGAATGTTGAGGGTTGCATGGGCGCCTTAGACACTTGGGACACTTGTATTATGCCCTGAAGGCCGTCAGTCTCCTTTTGCAGAGTGTCCAATCTTGAATTTGTCATAGCTGTTGGAGTTACCGTAGTTGTCGTAACTGGGGAGAAGAGGGTCACGGATTATGACGGTTGATCTACATGTAAAGTACCAGTCGTAGCTGGATATACTTGTGGACTAGGTGTAACGAGCTGTGAGAGATGTTGCTGTGTGGCGGAAAGGAGTTACTAAACGTAGCCACATGTGCTGGGAATACATTGTCGGAAAAAGTGTGGGTTCGTACGAAAACGGTAGCGTTTGAGCTACCGTTGGATTCTGTAATTGGTTGAGCTGTTCCATTTCTTTCCTCCTATGCTCCGTCACTGCGTAGTAATTCTTATTTATGTTTTGTATTTCCGAAATTAACTCTTCTACTGTTGAAATTTTCCTGGACACTACCCTTGGTAACAAATTGGATCTTAGACCTTGGACGAGTGATTTTACCAAACAGTCATTTGAAGCTTGAGGGAGATGTGTTCGTATTAAACTTGATTTGCTCATTATGTAAGCATACGTAGGCTCTCCGATGGCTTGTTTACGCGCACGTATGACTCCGTCATATCTGAATTGGCAAGCAATTCCGGTGAAGATGTCAATGAATTGCTTCATAATGTCGGCATTTTTTCTCTGCAAAGTCAGCCGAATGTGATATTGTATAATAGTAATCTAATTCCCTATTTGCTAAGAAAGAAGGCAATATACGTTTTTTGTCATCAGTCCATTTGAACTGGGAAATCAAATTGTCAAGCGACAAGAAAAATTATCAACAGCGCCTAGATCGAGGCCCGAAAATGTTGGAGGGGTCCGCAGCTGAATCAGTTGCTCTGCAAGCGTTCAGTTGCTCTGCAGCAATCAGCTGCTCGACCCCCAGAGAGCGATTTACCCTATTCATTCTAACCCACTCTTGGTCATACACCTTCAAACAAAATTTCGTTTCTCTAGCTTCAATCGTTTAGAAATTTTGGATCCAAGTTGACGACTTTTTGAACGTTTTCTTATATTGTGATGATCTACTTCTGGTTGTACACCGTCATGTAAAATTTCTTTTAACTAGCTCATAGGGTGTGGAAAATGAGTTTTGGGCGGCCATTTTGAATCGAAGGTGGTAACTTCTCTAAAATGTAATATTTTCCTAAACTCCTCGTCATAATTCACCTTTATGCCAAATTTGGTATTATCTAGCTCAAATAGTCTGAAAATGGATTTTTCACTCCGCCATTTTGGATCCAAGATGGCGTCTCTGCATACATTGTGTAACATTTTCGTAACCTTTATACGAAATCTGATGTTTCTAGCTGCAGCCGTTTAGGCAGTATATTCTATACAACAATGGATTTGACGGCCATTTTCGATCCAAGATGGCGACTATTTCAACATTTTGTAATATTTTTCCAAACTGCTACTGATAATGCACGTTTATGCCAAGTTTCGTATCTCTAGTTCAAACATTGTGGAAAATAGTTCTTTTGTTCCGCTACTTTGGATGCAAGATGGCGACTTTCTCAATATTTTGTAATATTTTTAAACTACTCTTGCTCATACCAAATTCCGTATCTCTAGCTAAAATGGTGTGGAAAACGGATTTATTTGGTTCGCTATTTTGAATCCAAGATGACGACTTTTAGAAAATTTGAAAATATTTTCGTAATCTAATAGTGACTTTGTACCGTATTACCAAATTTCGTTTCTGTAGCCACAGTCGTTTCGGGTGTGTATTGTATACAACAATGGGTTTGCCGGCCATTTTAGATCCAAATTGGCAACTTTTTTAAAGTTTCGGATTTTTCACTTTACCTACTCATGGTCCTACACCTTCATGAATAATTTTGCTGTTTTTAACTGCTGTAATTTGGCCTTTGAATTTATATGGATGAATGAATCAGCCAGTTAGTGAATCAGTGTCCATAGGGCTATATATTATTTGGATTCGCTTTGCTTCGCTGGTGGAGCTGCCCCAGACCCCCGTGGGAACTGCGAGCCCAGCATAGGGGTTTGGGGTTACTGCGCCCTCCTTTAAGATAATCTCGGGCGGGCTGCGCCTCCATGGTGCAAATATACCACCCACCGGAGGGGGGGTCACCATTTTTTGTGACTTACTCGTCATGGTACACCTTCATACAAAATTTTGTTTGTCTAGGCTTAGTGGTTTACAAAATGTTTTTTCCGGTTGCCATTTTGGATTAAAGATGGCGACTTTTTAACCGTTTTCTTATATTGTCGTAACCTACTCTTGAAGATAAACCTTCAAATAAAATTTCATTTCTCTAGCTCAAATGGTGTCGAAATTGATTTTCGGCGCGGCCATCTTTCATCCAAGATGGAAACTTTCCCAAAATTTCGTAATATTTTCCTAAACTACTAGTTATGATACACCTTAATGCCAAACTTCGTATCTCTAGCCCAAACGGTTTGGAAAATAGATTTTTAAGTCCGCCATGTTTTATCCAAGATGGCGTCTTTGGATACATCATGTAATATTTTCGTAACTTACTAGCTATATTCTACGCTCACACTAAATTTCGTCTCGCTAGCTCCAACGGTTTAGGGTCTCTATTCTATACAAAATTAGGATTGGCGGCCAGTTTGGATCCAAGATGGCGGCGACTTTTTCAACATTTTTAATATTTTTCGAAACTATTTGTGATCCTGTATCCTCATACCAAATTTCGTATCTCTAGCTCAAACGGAGTGGAATATGTATTTTTAACGTCCGCCGTTTTGTATCCAAGATGGCATCTTTGGATACATCTCGTAATATTTTCGTAACCTAATATTGATGTTGTACCTTCAAACCAAATTTCATTTCTGTAGCCCCAGCCATTTAGACTGTTTAGTCGATAAAACAATAGGTTTGGCTTCTATCTTCTATCCAAGATGGCGACATTTTCAAAATGTTTGATTTTTTTTCCTTTATCTACTCATGGTCCTATACCTTCATACCAAATTTAGTGTTTCTAGCTCCAGTATTCTGGTCTGTTCATTTATACGAATGAGTGAATCAGTCAGTCAATCAGTGAATCAATGTCCATAAGGCAATTTATTATATGGACTCGCTTTGTTTCGCTGGGAGCGCTGCTCCCAGACCCCCGTGGCCGCTGCGCTCCCTATGTGAGGCTTTGGAGGGCAGGACCCCCTTTATAGTAATCAAACACTCTCTTGCAAACTGCGTTTCCATGGCACAAATATAACAGCCATAGGGGGCGCAGCGCCCCCAAATGGTTTTATTTCACCATTTTTGTGACCTACTTGTCGTGGTACACCTCCACAACAAATTTCGTTTGTCTAGCCTTAGTGGTTTAGTAAATGGTTTTTGGGCGGCCGTTTTGGATTCAAGATGACGACCTTTTAAACGTTTTATTATATTGTCGTGACTTATTCGTGAAGGTAAACCAATCAAATCAAATTTCATTTCACTAGCTCAAACGATGTCGAAAATAATTGTTGGCGGCCATTTTGGATCCAAGATAGCAACTTTCCCAAAATATAGTAATATTTTACTAAACTACTAGTTATGATACACCTTTATGCAAAAATTCGAAACTCTAGCTCAAACAGTGTGGAAATTGCACTTTTAAGGTCCGCAATTTTGGATCAACGATGGCGTCTTTGAATACATCTCGTAATATTCGTAACCTATTATTGATGTATCTTCACACCAAATTTAACCTCAATAGCCCCACCATTTTAGGCTTTGTATTCTATACAACAATGGATTTGGCGGCCATTTTGTATCCAAGTTGGCGACTTTTTCAAAATGTCGGATTTTTTCACTTACCTACTCATGGTTCTACACCTCATATCAAATGTGGTGTTTGTAGCTCCAGTGCATTGGGCTATGAAATTACATGGATGAGTGAATCAGTCAGTCATTCAGTGAACCAGCGTCCGTGGGGCTATATAATATATGGACTCGCTTTGCTTCACTGTGGCGCTGCCCACAGACAACCTTGGGAACAGCGCTCCCATAGTGGGGTTTTCGGAGCCTGCACCCCTGTTTATCGTAATCAGACACTGTTTGGCGGACGGCGCCTACATGGTTCATATATACCACCCACATATAATGGTTTTCATGATTTTTGTGACCTACTTCTCATGGTATATGTTCATATCAAATTCCGTTTCTCTAGCTACAATGGTTTGGAAATTTGTTTTCTGGGCAATATACCACAAATACTTTCAAAATTTTTGTTGACCTACTTGTCATGGTACACATTGATACCAAATTTTGTTTGTCTAGCCTTAGTGGTTTAAGAAAATAGTTTTTCAGGCGCCCAATTTGGGTTAAAAGTGGCGACTTTTTTAAAGTGTTATTATATTGTTGTGACAAACCTGTGATGGTATACCTTAAAATAAAATTTCATTTCTCTAGCTCAAACGGCGTGGAAAATAATTTTTGGGCGGTTATTTTGGTTCCAAGATGGCGACTTTCCCAAAATTTCGTAATATTTTCCTTAACTACTAGTTATGATACACCTTTATTCGAAACTTCGTATCTCTAACTGAAACGGTGTGGAAAATGGATTTTTAGATCCGTCATTTTGTATCCAAGATGGCGTTTTTGGACACATCAGGTAACATTTTCGTAGGCTAATGGCAATAGTGTAACCTTGTACAAAATTTCATCTCGCTACAGTCTAAACGTTTTAGGGTCTCTATTCTATACAACAAAAGGTTTGGCGGTCATTTTGGATCCAAGATGACTTCTTCAATATTTTGTAATATTATTTTAAAGTACTCATCATAATACACATCATACCAAATTTCGTATCTCTAGCTCAAACGGTGTGGGAAACGCAGTTTTAAGTTCCGCCATTTTGTATCCAAGATGGCGTCTTTGAATACATCTTGTAATATTTTCGTAACCTACTTGTGTTAGCATACCTCCAGAGCCAATTTCATTTCTGTAGCCTCAGCCGTTTAGACTGTGTATTCAATACAACAATGGGTTTGGTAGCTATTTTGTATCCAAGATGGCGACATTTTCAAAATATTGGATTTTTCCCTTTATCTACTTATGGTCCTACATCTTCATATCAAATTTGGTGTTTCCAGCTCCAGTGGTTTGGCCTGTGAATTTATATGGATGAGTGAATCAGTGAGAGAGTGTCCATGGGGCTATATAGACTATATTTGCTTCGAAAGGGGCGCTCCCCCAGGCCCCTGTGGAAGCTACGCTCCTAATGGCGGGTTGGTGGGGCTGCGCCCCCTTTTCGTAATCAGACACTCTCCGGAGGAACGCGCCTCCATGGTAGAAATAAACCACTACAGGGGGTGCTTCTCCCCCGTATGAGTTTTTTCACCATTCTTTGTGACCTACTCGTCATGGTACGCCAAATTTCTTTTGTATGACCTCAGTGGTTTAGAATATTGGTATCTGGGCGCCCACTTTGGAATATAGATGGCGACATTTTTTTAACATTTTATTATATTGTAGTGACTACCTCGTGAAGGTAAGTAAACCTTCATATAAAATTTCATTTCACTAGCTCAAACGATGTCGAAAATGAAATTTGGGCTGCCATTTGGATCCAAAATGGCGACTTTTTCAACATTTAGTAATATTATTCTTAACTACTCGTGATCATTTACCTTGATACCAAATTATATATCTCTAGGTCAAATGGTGTGGAAAATGGATTTTAGGTCCGCCATATTGGATCCAAGATGGTGTCTTGGGATACACCAGGAAACATTTTCGTAACCTACTAGCGATAATGTACCTTCACACTATATTTCATTTTAGTAGTCCCAGCCGTTTAGGCTCTATTTCTATAATACAATGGGTTCGGCGGCCATTTTGGATCCAAGATGGGGTCTTTCTCAACATATTGTCTTAACCTACTGGTCGCCATGTACCTTCATATCAAATTTTGTATCTGTAGCTCAAACGGTTTCGAAAATGTATTTTTAAAGTCCGAAATTTTGTATCCAAGGTGGCGCTTTTGGATACATTTTGTAATATTTTCGCAACCTAATGGCAATTGTGTACCTCCATACCAAATTTCATTTAAATAGCCCCAGCCGTTTAGGCTGTATATTCTATACAACAATGGGTTTGGCGGGTTTTGTATCCAAGATGGCGACTTTTTTTAAAATCTTGTTTTTTTTCCTTTACCTACTCATGGTCCTACACCTTCATACAAAATTTGGTGTTATCCAGTAGTTTATCCTGTGAATTTACGTGGATGAGTGAGTCAAGTGAGTGACCATGGGGCTATATAGTATATGGACTCGCTTAGCATCTACAATTTACAGTTTGTATTTTCCGTTCAACAATGCCGCAAGATGAATATTGTAATACTAATACTAATATATTTTTAAAAGATGTGCAGACGTATTAAAAACACCTCTCTCATATATATTTAATCTCATTTTAAGAACGTCTACTTTTCCCACAATATGGAAAACTAGCAAGGTCTGTCCAATACTTAAGAAAGGTAACCCAGATAAAATTGAAAATTACAGGCCAATATCTCTCATATCCGCTCCTGCCAAAATATTTGAACATATAATTTATTGTAGAATTTACAAACATGTTAAACCATATATTTCGACATGTCAACATGGTTTTTATTCTGTACGTTCCACAGTAACAAATTTAGTAAGTTTCGTTCAAAATGTATCAGATTCTCTTAATAACAAATCTACAGTAAACGCTATATATACAGATTTTACAAAGGCCATAACATGTTACTTAATAAATTATCAAATATTGGTTTTTCACATAAATTAGTGTTGTTAATTCAAGATGCCTTTTATATGCAGATGATATGAAAATTTATAAAGAGATCAAAGATGATAAAGATAAATTATTGCTGCAAGCAGATCTGGATAGCTGTCACAAATGGAGCATTGAAAATAGGTTGGCTTTTAATATTAATAAGTGTGTATCTATTAGTCTACGTTTTCTAGAAAGAGCCATAATTATCACTACGAGTATAATATTGATAATATTGTAATACAGAATGTTAGTTACGTAAACGATTTAGGAGTACTTGTGAATAGTAAATTATGTTTCAAACAACATATAGAATATTACCAATGAAGCATATAAGTCATTGGGTTTCTTAAAAAGAAATACAAGGGAATTTAGTTCGACAAAGGCTTGTGTCACTCTGTTTAATGGTATTGTTCGTAGTAAACTGAAATATGCGTCTATTGTATGGTCACCTTATTACAAACAGTACGATAAAATAATTGAGCGCATTCAAAAAAGTATTTAAGGTATTTGTATTATAAAACAGTTAATAATAGTTTCACTAAAGCAAATATGTCATACAATGAGTTATTACATATATTATATTATTCTTTGTTATCCGTAAGGCGTACTATTGCTTTAATGGCTTTCTTATTTAAGTTGATAAACGGTAGCATAGACGATCAAGGACTTGTGAGCCAACTAAGTTTCAATGTTAAACAAACAAACCTTCGAATGAGAACTCCATTTTATATTACAAAAGGTAGAACTGAATCATTTCTTAATTCACCTTTCATTAGAATGTGTAGAACTTATAATAATTTGTCAAAAACCAATACTGAATTAGATTTTTCGTCCTCTTACTCACTGTATATAAGTATTATTAAATCTGTTATAAACAAATAGAAGAATCATTAATGATTAGGTGCATATTATGATGTAATATTAAAACTTGCACAACTGTATGCAATGTAAATTAAGTTGCGATGCCAACATTTTATTTCCTTAATATATATATAATAATACACAGCCATATTCAATCCACTACTGGATGAGGCCTCTCCCGGAGGGAGGAGGTGGTCTACTGCTCCCACGCTGACCAGACGTGTTGGGAGAGGGATATATATATATATTGTAGTGTATATGTGTATCATGTATCATGTGCTTTTATTTGTGTCTATAGGACAAATATCACATTCAAGTGTATCACGGACATTTTTTTTTTTTGCTTTGTATTTTAAATATTATCTGCGCTGTAGTGTCTTATATCATGTAATGGAACTTATGTAAGCCTATTGTAATAGGGACTAATATCCTGGAATAGGTACCAAATAAATAAATAAATAAATCAGTACAGTACAACATTAGTTACTATTTTCAAGTTCTCAAGTCTGGCTATCTCGTCCATTGATAACTGAGAACCTGTAGAAAACGTTGGGTTTAGTGTTTAATTGTATTTCTTGATCAGAGTAACTTCATGGTTTCCCTTATTGTTAATTCATTTCATGTATCTGATGCACTTTTTGTGGCAATGTAGTTCGCATCAGAAGCCCAAAGTTAGAGGTCCACTGTCTAAACTTCGAGTCAATATCCGGTATCGTCGAAATGTGAGTACTCAGGGGCCGTGACTGAGTGGTAGAACTGTAGTTTAGCATTCAGGAGGTCGTGGATTTAATCCAAGCGACCGTCAACCCTGATAGCTTTTTTTTTACAGTATCGCCAAACAAATCCCGGTATGGTGTCTCAAACTTAGGCCCTGGCCGACAGATTTCCTTTCCCTTCCCCTTCCCTATCTCGGCCTGAGCTTTAGAGGCCTAAAGGTTATCAATAAAATTCAATTCAATTCAATTCAATTCGAAAAACGAATTAGTACAAAACAATCCGGATGTTTTACCTTAGGTACTGTGTTGATCAACTATCACTCGTTTTTCCATTTCTGTCAGCAATAGAAGATATTTTCAGGAGATGCAATTAAGTGTTACCGAGAACAAATAGAGAGACTGGAAGACTGAATTTTAGGCCATTTTAGTAACTAATGACTTCCGCCTGCCTGGGTTCCATTAGTTGTTAAGTTTCTAAAATCCATAAACATCGATATCTCACCTGGGATTCGAAACTAGATCCTTGGGGACGAATGCCGGACGCTATAGAGACCCGTGCTTTATCCAAATCCCGATGTCAGCCACGGAGGATGTATCTTTCCAAACAGTTTTCTATTCGCAAGTTATCAGAAATATGTTATTTCATTTCCTTTCAAACTTTTGCCTTAGTTTATATTCTAAAAAGAAGTTATGGTAGATTGCGCTAAAATAACAATTTCACGTTATGTATATTTCAAGTAAATAGCATTCCATAGATGTCAGTCAACAACTCGAAAGTGCAATCAATAACTTTGCAGTGGGACTCGTAGATAGCATTTGGTAAACTTCAAAATATACGTTGAAAAATCACTCATTATTGAAACTCTTAAGTTATACTCTGGAAAGGAACACAGAAAGGACATAGAACATAGGACCGTATTTTTAGAAATAACAATATTGTTGATCTTTTAAGACTTATCTCTTCAGTTAATTGCGTAAAGCACGATATATATTGACCTTATGTTGTACAATATTATAAATCATTCACATCCAATTTCATCCACTACTTGGTGAGACTACTCCCGGAGGGAGTAGTTGTCTACCCCTCGCACGCTGACCAGACATGTTGTGAGAGAAGAGTCGCTTTTATCGCTAGCAGCGTCTCAATTTCATCACGATGCTGGGTGGACACCGTTCCAGATCCTTTCGTTTTAGAGATCCGGGAATCGAACCCGGAAATCCATGATTAACAGTCAGTGACGGTAATCACTAGACTAGCGGGGCAGTCTAACATTCTTATAAATTATTCTAATTAAGGGTTTACAATATTTAAGCATTTTCAGCATGACCTGCTCCTATGTTACACATTGTGACATACATACGGTGGCCATATTCTCTCATTCAAAATTCGGGACAGGCCTTACCGTGATTTAATGTCACTTTATTTGCCTATAATTTGAGGATAAATCCAAGGAAAAGTTCTATTTAACTTGAAAACGTGGTTTCTCAACACGCGGGCGCGACCCCAGATGTGTCTTGGGTTGAGTACAAAGGGCTCGCAAGAGGTCGTGAAAAAATACATTTAACTACACTGTAAAAACAGTACCGCCGAAATTGGGAGTACAAAATTGGCGTTTTGTACTCCCTAATTTTCAGTGGTACAAGTACTGCCTAGAGTTTGTACTGTTGATTGTACTTCTGAAATTGGGAGTACAAAACCTTCATTTTGTACTCCCAAAATTTTCAGATGTACACGTACTTCCTAAAATTGGTAGTACTGACTGTACTTTCAAAATTCAATGTTGTGGCTTCAAATTTCAGCAGTACGCCACTCACTAAAACAGTGCCTCTGATCGTGCTATACATTCATAAATATCACTTCGTGCTGAGCATTGTTCTTTTATATACAGGGTGTCCCATTTTGATCAAACCACTGGAATATTGTAAAGCACTGAAAGAAAATATAATAAAAGT
>JAGDQP010065368.1:0-11429 GCA_022664845.1 Lepisma saccharinum | reverse complement strand
CGGGACTTGATGAGCTTAAAAAATCCATAACTATGACTTATAAAATGACCTCACTTATAAAATGTGAAAATAACGACAAAAAATGATCTACAAAAAATTTCGTACTATGTCATCTGTAGGCTCACTATCGTTTCAGTTACCAATAATGAGCTAGGAAAATCTAAACTAAACCAAAGCTGAGTCTACAGATGCCTAATCGGTCGCATGGTCTTGTGAAAATGAACGTTTTTAATCACTATCAAAAAATTAAATCTGAAAATTATTTTCCAAAGTATTTATTTTACAATGCCCGTTTTTCACTTACACCAAATTTTAAAATATACTTCCTCGTCGAAAAATTTTCGTAGTGAACATACTTTTCTTTAAAATATTAATACTTGAACATAATCCTCGCACACTGAGAAATTCTTCATTCTTACATAAGAATAACAACAAACAATAATTCACCAAAGCTAATCAGTTAAAACAAATATTTTTTATAACAGGAGAATTCTTCTTCAATCTGAACCAAAAATGTTTTATTTTAAAAAGGGTTAAAAAGGTATTTTAAGGTAAGGGTTAAAAATAACAAAAGTAAAAACAAATCTAACCAAACTATATTTGATTTCACTGAAACTGAAAAAATAATTTCTTTACACCCTTACCAACATTATTTTATTTAATATCTATATGTAAACTAAGATCCTGAAACACTATGTTGGCTCAAGATTTGAATTTTGCGGGGTTGGGTACAACATTTCACAAAGTTTCACTTTTATTTAAATTCTTCCCTCTCAAATGCTCCAAAAATATCCAGATTTATTTAATTAAAGTTTTCTTAATAAACGCCTTCCAATCTATTTATTAATGTTCAATTTAAAGCCATTTTATCTCATCAAAACGCTATGGCGAAACGTTGCACTTTCTTTGTGACAAGTCTCGATTATGTTATTTAATTCACTTTAAATTATGTTGTTATTTATAACACACACCTAATTTTCAATTAATTTTGTTTCAATTTAATTTCCTCATTCACACCATTCCTCAAACGCAACCGCAAGTCACTACCTAAGCTGACTTGAAAACTAAAACAACTCCAAAAGGCCAGAAGTTACTAAAATAAATTCTCCATTAAATGTTTCTAATTTTATTAATAATCCCACAACATGACACCAGACATATTATTATAGACGACCCGATCTTACCAACCTTCGTTCACTCGACATCACTTCCAAACCTTTCTCAGGGACTTAGATTTAGAAACTTGAATACTCATAATAGGAAATCCTAAAGAAACTTCAAAACTCTCTTCGACACTGAACATTATCCGATAAGACTTGCTCGCTGTACAATACCAAACCTTCCATCCATTCACACTTCAACCCACGTGCTGAGATCAAATATAATATTTCTAGAAGCTATCTTAAACTCAACGACGGAGAACAAAAGCTACACTTAATTGGAAAATCAAATAAAAACTACTCACTTTCATTCAATTACTCCTCATTCCTTCCCTTAATTCAACCATAACTTTCCAGAATGCTAACCACTATTCCAACTGAATTCCAACAGCCATGACCACTGAGATCTAATCCAAAAACAAGCCTTATCTTCAATTTCTAAGAATACAAGCAAGCGAATCCCATCAGGGAATCAATCAAACACACCTAATCTGACTTGACCACTACCCCCAGAAAAAATCATTCACAAATGCCTCAAGACTCAAGCGGAAATTCACGTTCAATACTAAGTTCTCACTCATCCATCCATTCGTTTCTAATATTAAATTTTATCTTGACGTCCTTTTCAAAAAGCATTAAATTTTATCGTCGTTGAGAACTACCCTGAAAACTTTTAATGATTAGAACAACCCTAACTTGTAAAATTTAATTTCCTTATTATTACAATATTAGCTCTTTAAGAAATTATAGCTTCGCTAATTACCCAGACTAAGTAATTAACATTTGTTTCGCAGTCCTTGCATAAACATTTAATTTGCTGAAAGGAAAATTACTTACTTAATTAGTTGCACTTACCTTTATTTAATCTGTGTTTTATTAGATCGTTTAATCCAATTTATACTTGATTTAGCCATCTATAAGCATATATTTAACTTTAAACACTATTCCACTGTTAGAACTTAAATTTACAATCATTGCAGCTTACTACCACTGTTTACTTCTTTCTTGCTTCGCAGATCCACAATAACAAATTTCTCACAATATGTTAAAAACAATCATCAAACACTTAATTTAATTTCAGAATAACTAATCACAACTTATTTTCTATAACGGTTACAAATTATCTCATGGTTTCCAACGGCCATACTTCCCGCCATTTTCTACGGAATAGAAACTTATTACCAATCGTCCTATTCACGACCATATCCACCGTAAGAATGCTTGAGCATTGACAAAATCTTCCACTCGCATTCTGACGGCGCTGTAATCGACAAGTGTTGCCAAGTTAAACTGAAACTTTCTTTGTCTATTTAATACATAGTTTTAATCAAACATGCGACAAACATAAGTTTTGTAGTGAGATGAATCCCATCGCGATGTACATCGTATGAATAAATTAAGGCACAATGATATTTCCATAATTATAAGAAATATGATGTAAGTTGAAAAGCACAGTGCATATACGAAACGAAAAGTAGACAAGGCTATGGATAGGCAACTCATTTTTTAGGATCAAGCATTTTACTTCAGAAAAACTTTTAAAAATGTTAATTATAATTACGGATTATGAACGTTTCAATAACTTACTAATGTTAGGATCTATTCATAAAAAATATGAATCAAATTGAACAAAAATTTTAAAAAAAATGTAGATTCTAAAACATACAAGATTATATTTTCTGTTGTCTATTTCACAGATTAAGAAAATATAATTTTTCACACCGAACTTGTTCTTAATTGCAGTACATCACCGAACTTTATAACTCCCCGAGTTAGATTTAAAGTCCACTACTGCTGGAGCTACTACGGCTGATACTTCTATAAAATTGATTTTTATTTTCCGACGTTTTAAATTATGTTTCAGTTTTAGAAGCTGGTCTAATTTATGTTCGAATAATATAGAAATTGAAATGAATTTCATTCTCATGGTACGGGCAACAAGATGGTTAGAGAATGAAACATAGATTTTAGGTCGAAAGTGAATTTGGCAACATGTAAAGAAACTTTTCGTCGGCTACAGAGGGTGGGAGAAGGACAGTAATTTGCCTTTTCATGATTTCCATTCCTTGTTGTAATTATTTGTTGGCCTTGCTCAACTACTTCACGGCCAGTTCCTCAGTGGTTTCCAGATATTTCTTGAGTGGAGAATCAGAGACAATTTCTTAATTAACTTAAGTTCCAACCGAGTCTTCCTTTCTCTCTCCAGTGACTTGAATTTATGCCTCGCATCTCTTGTCTCCAGCGTAAGTTTTTACAAATCTAAGCATTATTTTGTTTCGTTTTAAATCTATTTGAATATGTGAAACATGTAAGAAATTACGGTTAAATACAACCATTTTGAAAGTAAGAGTAAATCCTTTAACATAAGCAATAAAATGACTCATAAAGAGGAAAATGATCAATAAAGCGAAAATTGACAAAAATGCAAAATTATGCAAATAAGGAATCATTTTATTTGCTTCAGTTTAAAGTGAAATCAGTTTTTATTATAATCCGCGTTGTTCCCAAACTTGCATAACAAAGATGACATTTCAGCAGTTTCGGAGCCCTACTTATCACCAACTTATACATATAAGAAAGAACTTCTTGTTAAGTTAATTATTAAAAATTACAACTTGAATTCAAAGTTAATTTCACACATTCTCAACGCCCTTCATTTTTATTGTTTACATTTATAAACTTTTGTTAAGGTCATACTTCCTTATTTACTAAGTAGAAAAATATTTTTTTCTTTTAATTGACTAAAAGGTTTTGGATGAATAATTAATAAGTAAGAGTATACATATCAATGGTAATTTTTAACTTCAGAAAAAGTATTACCATAGAAAAACACTTTTAAGCTTAAATAGTATCTTTTTTTAGCAGACCCGAACCCCCTATGTACTGTTAACCTCAGACATCCTCCTGGTGTAAACACTGTTCCGATTTTCTAGAACAGAAATTAAAGAGAAAATTAAATTATTTAAATTAAAGAGAATTGTCTCTACATGAAGTACATCTGAAGGAAGAAACCCAACATGGCTTCTTAAACGAACTGGTTATATAAGTATGTACAACAGAGCTTCATGTACAAACAATAATTATTTTCTATCAACGTATAATTATACAAAATGATGCCATTTAACTACTTAAACTCTAGTGTCAATACTACAGTGTAAAATAATACTCAGCCATTTCTCAAAACAATACTTTATGCTCAAGATCACACATGGAGTAGTGGTGACATCTGTTGACCTACCTTCGAAAAACCTAAAGAAAATATGCAACCTGTAATTCAATTGCGCTTTCACAAATAATTATTGTTTTGCTGTTTACGACCTTAATTAGCATTGTAATTTTAAAGTATTAATTAAATAAAATAATTCATGAATTTCAAATTATATACTTGAAATTAATAATAAACCAGATTGAGTGGTTGTTCCATATCAATTGCAAGCATCAAATCTTAAGTATTGGACCACAAGTTCGTAATTGGCTAGCACTGTCTCTTTGTGCAGATAGTCCTAGTGGGCACAATTGAATCGGTCACATTAAGAAGGATAAAACTCCAATAACCATACTTTTCAAGAGAAAGAGAAAAACATCAAAACGCGTCAGGGATTGTGTAGAAGCAAGTGTTCATTAGATATATGAAGTGCCCTAAAACACGAATGATATACCAATAAGTCAAATGTCCTAAATATGTTTATTTTAGCGTCAATTAAAAGTTTATTGTCCTGGAATTGTACTTTTCGCGAGCTTTTATTTTAGGAATATTATTTCTCCACGCACAATCCCTATTCTATGAACAAAATAGGCGATATTGAGCAGGTTTCATTAATTTTATCCAAGCTGTATAGAATGCCTCTGGCATATCTAACATGAACAATCTCGACTGTAATGAGTCAGGCAGAGTGTATCATATTACAGAGAATATTTCAGATATTATCCGATCTGTTGGATAGCATGAATGCACAAGGAAAATCTTGATACTTGTCATCCAGTATTAATAGCGTTGTAAGTTCAAGCCCGTACCTATTCAAGCCGTGGATACTATCGATTCAAATACAGTTGTTCGCGTATCCTTGTAAGATTTTATGTTGAGCGTCAATTATGAGAAGGAGAACAAAATCGTCCTTATTTTATACAGAATGTTTTGCAGAAGAAATACCCTGAGATCTATAAAAGCGAACTACCCCACCACGTTGTTCTATCTCACGGATTCACGATTCAGCACTTGTACAATCGTTATTGTTTCGTATATCTTCAGATTATAGCTGGAACCGTTACTCTATATTTGGTAGATCTTTTCGCGCAAGGATATGCACGCATTCTATATCTGAATCAGTAATAGAATTTCTGATATCGTCTAATATAACATCAAATGGAATTTTCATAGCGATTTTACTTGCTATTTCATATCTTTGCTCTAACCTGTAGGCTTCAATTCCCCATCCCTATGATAAATATATACCATTCTCGCACAACCATCAACTATTCTGACATACTTTGAACGAAAAGCAACATACTCGAATATTTGTTCCTCTTCTATTTTACATTTATAATCGTAAAACTCTTGTGTTTGTTCATTTGCAAATTCCATATTTTCACTTCTAACACGAATGTCATGATCATTAATATAATGATCTGCCATGTCGTATTTTGTCGTATAGACAAAGAGCACATTTTACTTGTGATCGCAAAATAGTAGGCCTACCATTTTGCTCAGCATTAACATGACGCTTTAGACTGAATTTATAATTAGTGCTAGAACTACACAAGTCACAGACAAGCTTCGAATTGTCACCTGAATGTTTTGTCCGAGTATAGGAATATATACGTAATTGCTCGAATGTATTTACGATTAAAAAAATGTAATGAAATATATTCTAGAATGTTAACAATAGATATCTTGGACCACACAAAATAACAGAGCTGTTAACTTGTTGAGCTAACAATGCACAATAATAATTATATTCTACTCCCCTCCTGTTGTTTGAACACGCCTTTGACGAAACGTTGCCACGTTTTTATTATATGTGAATTGTCTGAAATTCCCATATGCCTTTCTGTGTCTACTAATACGTAAGTAAGTTTTATAATCCTAATTTCATTTTATATATATGTGAAGACGTAGGAGAAAATGGTACTCACATGGTAGTATATGCAAACAAGTTTACAGGCACGTCACACGCGAGTATAATGGTGGAAATGTGTCCCCAATTACACAGACATATTACCAACTGAAACTAGTCACCTGATCACAATTACTAAATAGACCATAACAAAAGCTTTAAATGATGAATGAATTTCGGAGGAAGGGAGGTAGTCACTGGGAATCCGTGAGAGGCTTCCTGAAATAATATGAGATATTTTTCTATATACTTTTGTTAGATATTTATACTTTAAATTCAAAGTTCTTTACTTTCAGTACACTTATAATTACTGGTTTTCATATTTTAATATTTAATCCTTGTACACTAGAAGAGCAAATAAGGATAAAGAATTTATAAATTACTTAATCGAATACAACTGTCAATGCAAACATATTTTAAAAGTTTAAGATTTCGAATTCTGAAGTATAATACTCGTTCAAACGGCTTTATTCAATTCAACCAAAGCTGCAAGGGTATAATTAGGAGATTGGTCAATAATTACAGTTAGATAACCACTTGATAATTATTTCTTATTACTTGTAACTGGTATCGTCCTAGGGAGTAACGAATAACTATTTTTTTAGGTTTTTTATTATTATATTTTAAGACAACATTCTAATGAGTATCATTGTATTTTAAATCTTTACAGAAAAATACGTTACATAGTGGTACATAAATACAGGTATATAAAGTGGATTAACTTGCAACTAGTGCCATATTAGCTCTTTAGTTGTTCATAGCACTTTAATAAAGCATTTGATGCCTGTAATTATTATTATTATTATTATTATTATTATTATTATTATTATTATTATTATTATTAGAATGAAAACAAGCCTTAATTTTTCCTATATACAAGAGTGGTGTCTTCTCAGCTATAGAAAACTACAAACTGATATCCATCCTGATGGCTTTGTGATAATATTTGAATCTATTATTGCTTAAATTCTGCAGTTTAATATAAAGCAAAATTTTCACGAAAATCAACACTGTTTTATGAGTTGTAAGTAAATACCCAGCAACCTCATCAAACTACTTATTTTATAGGATGAAATATACCAAACAGAAAGCAGGGTGATGATATGCTCTGATCTGTCGAAGGCGTTCCACATCGTTAATCACTCTAATTTACTAAATAAACTGAATTTAGTTGATCTATTGGCTAGTTATATTAAATGCTTTACAAGTTATCTGTATAACAGAACTTCAAAGGTTAAAACAAACAATAATCTGTCCTGAAAAGAATCAAAAGGTAATGGAATTCCAAAGAGATCACCATTAGGTCCATTGTTATTTAATATATGATTCAGTGATTTATGAACACATGTGAGTACCATCCCATTCTTGCTCATGATTTTAAATTGCTTGGTAAAATTACGAATAAATTTAATATCAATCAAATAAATCAAGAATTTGCAAACGTAGAAAAATGGTGGTTAGTGAACTCAATGAATATTAAGACTGTTAAAACAGTCTTTATCTCCTTTTAACGAAAAATGAACTACATAGTGACTCAATATTTAATAATGAGTAGAATTATTAATGAAGTCAACTGTGCAAAAGGACTCTGGCGTGTATTTCTAACAGAATATGATTTAGTATATATTTGAACCCCACTGTAACTGAATGAAAGAGATTCATTGGATAAATATTTAATTAGTGGTCAGAATTACCTAGAGTTCAAAATTAGCTTTCGATAGCAGAGGCCCACAGGGCTACTGATTTTCTTTTATTCAATGATCCTTCAAACATGTTACTGTTCCTTTTTCATATCAATAATAAGAATCAGCGTAATTTTTTATCCACTTTATTGTATTCAATTAGGCTACAGGTCTATATAGGATACCAAATACAAAAGAAAAATTACAACCCTGTAAAAATTCTATGTCGAAACAAACAAGATCATGCCTAAGAAATAGGAATACGTGATGTCTGAATTATCACACTTACTTTGCTTTTATTACCATAAATATCTTCTTCGGAAGAATGTGTTGGGAGACTCGAGCGGTAGAGTGAAATACTGGGGCGTCTGACTCTTTTCCTTTAGTCTATAAAGAAGGATACTGCCGGAGCAACGTCATAATTACACAATATGGTTTCCGTGTTAGTACGACGTATCCACTTGGCATACGAGTTACGTTTCCTGTCTTCGGTATTTGTGGCAGAGGTGTAGATAAGATGATATGTTAGTTTCTAACATTCTGCGATTTCACGATATTTGCTTTTGAAAACAGAAAGGAAGTACTTCAATAAAACGTTAAATGTAACCTACAGGTACATTTATTAATATATTGTAATTTTAGAAAACACTGACCCACAGGACCAGTAACATTTTTGAATTACTGGCCCTTTGAAATATTTAGAGGTCTTCGGCCAGTGGACCACCGCTAATTTCGATCCCTGTAAGTATCTCTCCCTGCTTTTTCGCCATTTAGTGTTTCTTCCGTTTGCTTTAGTAATTTTCATATCCCATGGCCTGGATACTCAGTTACCTGCTTTTAGTTGACAACATGTCCGCTTCTTGTCACCAATCCTCTATTTCCTTTTTATTTCTTATTATATGTCCACGCCTTCGCCGAAACGTTGTCACTTTCTTTAGAGCTGTGTGTTTGTGTGTGAAGTGTATGTAAGCTTGCCTGCTTCATCTAACTGAAGTATCATTTAAACTACATCTTTTTATCATATATACTGTATGACTATATATATAATATCACTAAGACAAGGGAAAGCAGAAAGGAAAATTATTTAAGGTAAAACTGAACATATAAAAGAAGATACTTACATCCAATTATTTTTGCAGCAAGCACATAAATAACATACAGACAAAAAGCACTATAGTTTTGTACGGTTCTATCAATTTTTCACAGCAAAAGTTTTAAAGTTGGGGGTCTGGCGGAATCACTGCTCCACACACACACACATCTTCGTACACCTCTTCGCCATCCATATCTTCCGATTTGACTAAGATCTGATGGAGTTCGAAATATAGTGTTTTAATCTGTTAGATAGGTAGAAATAAATAAAGATAGATAGATAGGTATTTACTGAACTGACATTTAAATTCAGCTGAGCTGACAGTCAGCCCTTACATTCGAAGTTTTCCCAGCAATGTATGATAATTAATTTATTATTACGTATTATATTTACTAATGTAAGATATAAAATAAATTACCATTTTTTTACTTGAAGAAAACAATTTAAAAATTAAAGGAAAACGCGAGTTCATAGACATGTACTATATTAAACCTACCACTGATAGTGCGTTTCTTAACTTGCAAGCAGGTATAAATAATATGACCATTAGGAAAACTTGTAAGTAACGAAAGGCTGCAACAAATTTCATAAATAAGTTGTCAGGAAGTCAGTCCCACTGATTAATATTGTAAAATTTTTAAAGGGCAAAATATCAAGCTGGAATATTGTAAATCAATACGTTACAAAGTTCATAGCCACGTTGATGTTCTGAATTCATACAAAATTAATTCAGCTCTTCATCATCTCTCCTTTATTTATTACCAGCATATTTTCCTTCTATCAAACTAATATAGAAGAAAAATCAAACATTTTAAGATTAGAAAATATATCATTTTGTTGTAAAACGCTTTTGCTCCAATGAAGAAACATCTGGTGCCAATTCGGAAAATTCAATTTCCTCAAATTTGAGTTTGAATGACATTAACAGAGTGAGATAAATAGGAAAAATGTATTTCAGTTCCTTTATAACTATCTTGCTCTTTGCCTATGTGTGTTTTCCCAGTCATTTTTTTTAACGAGGATGAACCAATAACCACAGGCGTATTTATTTTGGAGGAAAAGTAAGAATGTAAACATTGTAAATACTAAAGTAAGTATTTGAATTTTACTATATAAGTATTTGAGAAAAATATTTATATTAAATGTACTTCTTATGCAAACACACATAATCTTACTAAATTTAGATTATCCTTAATTTTCTTAAAACTAATCCATCTGTTGCATTAATCTCCTGTTCTATATTCCTTTAACTTCGGAAAGTTA
Source organism: Lepisma saccharinum (assembly GCA_022664845.1). NCBI lineage: Eukaryota > Metazoa > Arthropoda > Insecta > Zygentoma > Lepismatidae > Lepisma > Lepisma saccharinum. The sequence goes on along the minus strand of JAGDQP010065368.1, from coordinate 1,117 downwards.
TTCATTTGTTTTCATATACATGATCTTTCCATTGCTTCCTCAGCAGCGAAACAGAAGCAGAAAGCATGCATGCGTACTAGAAGGCTATTGCAGATACTCTTTGGGTGAAATGAGGCAATTGCCTGTTGGTCTTTCGTGATAGCAGCATGGTCTCACGAACTGTAAATATTCGTGCATCTTTACTTTTCCTGCTAAAAGAACCTAACTGGATTCGGTTTATTTTCTACCTCGGGAATTAAAAACAGTTCCCGATAGAAAATTTGTAGCACTCGCTGTTAATATTTATAGATTCAGTATTAACAGTTTCAAAGGCGTATGCCTCGGTGCAGTGGCTTTACTCTACACCACATAGATGTGATAGTTTAAGATCACAAACAGAAGAAGTCGTTCTATAGCAAATATTTTAATTACTACTTTTCTTTTTCATAAATTTTCATTGTTTTGTGAGGGTTACAATAAAACTAAACAAATCAACTACTTTTGACTCACCCTATACAATTTCTTGCATATTCTTGAAACAGCATAAATAATATTATCATCGTCATATCTGTTCATATTCTATCCACTGCTGCATGAAGACCTACTCCATATTTTTTCCATAAATCTCCATCAACTAAGGATCTCGCTCATGTAGCTCCCAACAAACATTTGATTTCATCCACTCATCTTACTTTTGGTCGTATACTTTCTCTAAGAATGCAATGTACAACACTTGTGGTACATTTACCAAGTCTTCGTCTGGCTATTTCCGGTCTACCTCCGCTTCACTAATTGTTCGTTATCTGAGTCACAATTCATTCTGCTCATGTATTGCTACTTCGATGTCGAAACAAATATACAGCACGTCTACGTGACCTAAAAGACCAGAGGTCCCTCTAAATATTTCTTGGCCTTACTTAAAAATCTAGCTTTATCTGTGTAAGTAGGAATAAAAATTATTTATCGCAAACCGTACTCAGCTGAATTTTCTATCTTCCCCTCTCAATTTGTAGCGGGTGGCAGTGACCAATAATTTGGGATTGTCATTGGAAAGATTATGCCTTTACCACTCCTGCTCAACCTAGACATTGTAGCTGAAGGTTTTACTGACTTCCTTCAGATAAATCAGATGAATCTC
>JAGDQP010065366.1:0-11429 GCA_022664845.1 Lepisma saccharinum | reverse complement strand
TACGTTTACCTGTAGACCTATCTCAGCACAAGCTTCTACTAAGATAGCGGTGTTTCTTTCTAGTGCAATTATATCGTCCTCTATTAAGTCTACACCATCCGCGTATATGAACAGTTGGTTCAAGCCATTCAATGTTAGTCCAATTTTGTCCTCTTTTTGATTTCAGAATCGCATATTCTAATACAAAGTTAAACCGTAGTGGTGACAAGGAATTACCCTGTTTCAATCCGCTGCAAATCTAGAAACTGTCTGACATATTATTTTTTTACCCATCTGTACTCTGCTTATAGGGTCAATGAGACACTTTCTCACACTAGCTGAATAAGTGTTAATTTTCCCCGACTGATAGGATTATATGATTTCTTAAAATCTATGAACAACTGGTGAACCGTATCTATTCCATTTCTTCTAAATCCATATTGGTGTTCTCCAGTTATTTCATCTACGTATACACTTAAGCATGTTAGCAGGTTATTACAGATTAGTTTGTAAGTCGTTGGGAGTAACGCGATTCCGCTGAAATTCTTGCAGTCAGATTTATCGCCATTTTTATAGATCGGAACTATTACTGAGGGTTTTCTATTCCTTTGAAAACTAACTCCTTTCTCCATAGAGCACTTATCAATAATTGTACTTTGTTGACTGACTAGTACTGTTCCTAAAAGTTTAATTAATTTCACTGGGATGTTGTCAATTCCCTCCCGATGAATAGAAACCTTTTGATTTCTTAATAGAAATTCCTCGCTAGGTTCGGGTATTCACGGTTCTGTGGTATAGATTTCAAATTCCTCTGTTTGTTCTCCGTTGTGTACATTAAGAAGTTTGTCGGAATAACTTTTCCACACATCGATAATTTTAGTCGGATCCACTTGAAGGCCTCCGCGTTCATTTTTAATCATCCCAAACCTCGACTGGTACCCTTTTCTTACTCCTTTGTATAGGTCTCGTATGTTACTTGTCTTACTGTTTTTCCCTCTATTTCCTGGATATACTGCGTCAAATACCCTCTAAGTTTATTGTTTCTAAATCTGCGTGTGGCGCTACGTTTTGCGTTACTGTAGTGGTTGGTATTTGCGTCTGTTTTATTACTTAGCCATCGTTGCCTTCCTTGGTTTTGTTCCTCATGACGCTTACTAATCTAAAACACGTGGACCGCCTGGAAAATGTTAGTCTTCGATTAAGTATATCACTAACCTCAGCGCTTAGAAATAATAATAATAATGAGAGTCTATACCTTCTTTCGTTGATCCGATGTTGTCATATGTGACCTCCGCTTTCAACTCTGCTGCTATTTCCTCTAACTTAGACACGGGATTCTGAGGAACGTTGTGACGAGTTGCCTGTTATTGTTGAAAGAACAGAAAAAATATATGATGCATATACAAGAAATGCGAAATAACAAGTTATTTTTAAAACTCAAGGATAGATAGCAGGTTGGTTACAAATAATTTCAGGTTTGTATATTCCTTATCAAGAGAAAATGATTTAGGGACAGTTCTACAATCGACGGCAAAGCTGAGGCAAAGTCATATTTTGGCCAATGAGAGTACGCAAAATGAAAGTTGATCTCAACTTAGCCCTAGCCAGAAGCTTAGCCGTCGATTGTAGTGAACAAACTATCACATCTGTCCTAAGGATAATTCTTTTATTTTTCTAGAAAATAGTTTTAATCTTTCCGTTTTGTTTTCTTTCAGCATATCTACAGAATTCACATTATGTACGAGTGTATTTCAGCTACATGCCGTTATTCTTCATTTAACATACATTGACCTAAGCCCGTCTCATTGCTGAGGGACAAACTGAATAGTATTCATACAACTCGATTTTGGACGAAGAATGTAATTCTGGATATGTTTGATTTCCAGAGGATTATGCTGTAGTAGATGAATAAACAGAATTTAGCAAAATATGCCGAGAAAAACGCTTAGTGACATTTTACATAAATAAGCTGTACAAACTAAGGCTTTCACAATTTTGAGGAATGAAATCCTTCGACGCATACCCCCCGGGAAAAATATATATTGATATATCGTTGTCGGTACCATCCCGTGAATTACCTGATGAGAGGGAAAAACCTCCTAAAATACGTTAGTCAAACGAGCAGAAGATGGTTCGAGACTGCGGTATAATATCCAAATTTAGTAGCGTTTTGTTAAAGCTTTCTTCTTAGTCATTGTAGTGCAAAACGACTAACTTATTCTATTTAAGTGATCAACCCACATTAGGTTAGAAGAGTGCATGAAACGGAAGACAAAAGGTGGACTTCTTTCAAAACAATAACAAAATAGTTGTGGAATGAAGTCTGAGCCTGTTGCAAATAGAAAAAATGATATTCCTATGCGAGCACTATTAGGGATAGGGCGAGCATTTGGCTGATGAAACTGAACAGTGGAAAACTTTAGTAAGGGCGGCCGGCAGAAGGACTCGAACACTTTTGTCTCCCCAGTACCGATGTGAAGCCTAAGACGGCAACTACTGGACCACGGGAGCTGGGTATAGGCTATGTTTGTCCCGTCTCTTTACATATGCATAAAAAAAACGAAAAATAAAAAGTATGCAAATTTCGAAAGACAGAATTGTGGCATAGTTCCTCCCTTTCAATGCAATCCAACATTTTTTGGGGGGGATAACTAAAGATTTTTGAATGTTAATTTAATTGTCTAGCTACATTGCTTCACATTTGGAATCGTTCGGCATATGGAATCTGAGATATCGACTTGGCGCAAACAAATTATTGTTATGTGATGGAAAGTCTTCCCACTTATGCTCACTTCGACCCACCCCATCAGTAATGCTGTCACTGAAACAACACAGCATGGCAAATGTTTATGTAGCAACGAATATTACTGTACCTGCAAAATCTTACTCCTATCTTCCGATAAAACTGAATAAGAATGTGAATATTGATTCAGCATTTCTTTATGTTACACAACTACAATATTTAAGAGACCGATACAATTTTCAAGCGTTAACAATGAAAATGCCAACTGACAATCCAACTATCTTGGTTATGAATCCAACAAAAAATAAAATTATGTTGCAAAAAAAAAAAAACCAGAAATCAGAGCCAGATAATATTTATCAATATCGCTCTAAACAGAAAATCGAAACAAGATTGGCATACACTGAAAATCTTTATAATTTCTCTTTATTTGACATAAATCATGAACTTTCAATGGACACCAGAAACAGCATAGCTAGACTATTGTATAAAAATCGGGACGCTTTGCTTACAATTTATCAGACGTCGGCCATTTTAGAGGCTATATTCACAAGATACGCGGCTTTTAACGCAAGATCGCCACCAATACCAATAGAAATCGGAAAACATATTGATCTCCAGCTTAGCCAGTTAGAAAAAGCAGGTATCATCACGGAAACATCTTCTAGTTCATATTCGACACCTCTCTTGGTGGTCAGAAAGCCACAATCACAAGATTTTAGATTAGTCTTAAATTTAATTAATCTGAATAAATACATGAAATATTTAGTAATACCATTTCCTTCAGCAGAAGAAGTTTTATCCAGCCTAAAAGGAAATAAACTGATATAGACAGTGGACATCAGCCAAAGTTACTACCAGATTTTATTGGATAAAAATAGCCAAAAGTACACTACCTTCGAAGTGAATCACACAAAGAGCTACAAATTCCAAAGATGCGTAATGGTCATTCTACATTCGCATCAGCATTAACAATTGTGACAAATAAGCTGCTACAAGGACTACGAAACAGAATAACAAGTCTCGCAAATGATATAGTGATATGATCATATAGTTAGGAACAGCAGTTTCAAGATCTGGAACATCAGCTCCAACGCCTATGCATAAACATTTTCAGGGCAGCGCCTCGAAAATTACATCTCATCTATTCAGCTTTAGAAGTTCGCGGATTCAGTCTCGGCAGACAGTATATCAATCTCTTCAAAGATCGCAAAGAAGATTCAAAATTTCCAGGAACCGAGGACGAAGCGATAGCTTAGAGGTTTTATCGGGCTGTGTTCATTTATGCTGGTACACATACATCGGTTTACGGACCAAATGGAGCCATCCCAGCAATTATTGGCAAAAATTGACATTTAGATGGGATCAGTCACTTGACAAGCTCTTCGAACAAATAAAATTAGACATGATAAATGCTCCATCGCTCTTTCATTTTGACGCAAAAGAGTGTATACTGATGCCAATACTTATCAGCTCGGTGGTTTACTTACGTGTTATTACACTGAGACAAACGAAGAAAAAGTAGTTTCATACTGCTCGAGAAGACTAACAAAAACGGAAATAAGATATTCCACCTGGGCTAAGGAACTGGCTGAAATTGTGCATTGTCTTCGCAAATACAAGTATTACCTTTTTAACCAAAAATTTACTCTGTAGACAGATAATAAGAGTTTATCAAACTCAAAATGATAAAATTGGGACATACACTAGGTACCGAATATTCCTATCAGATTTCTATTTTGATATAATGCACAAAAGAGACTGAAATGCCAGCGGATATGTTCAGCAGATTGGAGCAGACAGAAGATATCAAGAAGAAAAGGAAGAATGTGAAGAAAACAAGGAAGGACGTACTGCTAACCAAGAAAAAGTTAACAATGTAATAACATCAGATCACCTCGCATTCCGTTCTATTGCTTTAGAAGATAATGTACTCGTAACAACAATTTTTTCCAACGAAAAGCTAAAAGATCCGTCATATACTAACATCATGGAAGCTTTAAACGGACAGCAGCCAGAAGATACAGTAACAATGCGCGCCTTAAAATATCATTGTTTGAAAGATCGAGTACTTTATCGCATAAGAAAACATCCGGAATAGGGCGAAATACACTTGCTATGTATACCAAAAAGCTTAATTCCACTATGATTTGAATGTATACACAAGTTATCGATCGCAGAACACCCTGGATTGACTAAATTATACAGATCATCATGGTTAAAATATTATGTACCCTCTTTGAAATAGATATTAGCGTATTATTTAAAGAGGTGCGACGAATGTCAACGCTATAAAGCATATCCGAAGAAGCAACAAGGTGAACTTTTGCATCACCCTGTAGAAAATCTAGGTGAAGAATACATCTGTGATACACTAGGACAGTTTCTGAAGGAAACGTCAAAAAGTATGTCCATATAGCGGTTGAATGTATGTCATGCCTAGTAATAGAAAAAAGAAGTTGATTCTATGACAGCAATAACAGTAATAGATTTTCTGGAGCAGGAAATAATTCTCAAGTTTGGATGCTTTAATTCTTTGGTTTTGAATAGGCACCCAATACATTCTAGTACAGCATTACGTGAGATGATAGAAATATACAGATTTGAACTCAAGTTCAATCCCAGTTTTTCGCACTCAAGTACTGGTTTATGTGAGGTGACCCAGAGGACAATTCAACAAGACATTAAATTTTATGTTCGGAATAATATAAAATCATGGGGAAAATATGTTCTATATGCTATTTTCTCGATAAATTCTCAAGTATCAACAAATAGTGGATACAGTCAATATTTCATGATGTACGGCTATAACCCAAAAACTATTACATATTTCCGTTTGGAATCAAACATAGCCTACAGATTACAAGGGAAATACTAAGAAAATCGCGGACAAATTGCATAGAACATACTTATATTATGATAAACGTAGATCTCAAGTATCATTTCAGGAAAATGAAAAGGTGTTAGTTTATTTTCCATACAGATTTAAAAATAAGCCAGAGAGCTTAACTAAACAATTCATGGGGCCTTGTTACATTGTAAGCAAGAAGAACAATACGCAATACTTAGTAAGGTTTCCCCCACAGTTTAGGCAAGAAATCCAACTCATATCTGTGGATAGAATTAAGGAATATCACGAAGAAACGGATAATACACTAAGTTGAGGAGAACCCTGCAAAAGTCCTTTCTCACACATACGCAAGTTCCATACACACAGCGCTGGAACCAGTTCCGTGCGAAGAAAATTCTATCCTCGCTACAGAAGTGAGAGCGAGCGGCCTTGAAGTGAACTACGTAAGCGCGACGTCACGCAAGAAGCCCCGCCTCCAGCATATACACGGAACTTCATGTCTGCAGCACGAGAGAGAGACAAGAGAGCAGGAACGACAAACCATCATAAAACAGAAGAGGCACGCGTTATACACGCGCACAAGGAAAAAAAGTCATAAAGATATTATGCTGTTGCAACAAATGAACGATATTATAACGGTTTTGAACTTCCAGGTCATAGAACAGCATTTTGATAACATCCTACAAAGTATTCTAGACAATACTGTAAAAGATGTCCAAATCAAACCAGTGCTAGCTCGAGAAATCAGAAATAACAACCCAAGACTTCGAGGTTCTATTCTCCAAGACGATATAGGAATTTTTTATCAAACATATAGAAGTTTCTTGGTCAATTTTGATACTGCAACGGCGAATTTGGATATATTAATAATACAAACCCCTGTAATTGGCCAGAAAAATTATATTTTACATAAAATATATAATAATGGCTTCTTATCCAAATCGGCACGCTTGCGGTTAACATTACCAGTATATGCAGTTAAAACGGAGAACTTTATATCTGAAATCGACTTATCATTGTGCAATCAGAAGAAAATGTTTACAATCTATAAAGTACAGTTCAACCAAAAGCACACAAAACGGACTATTTATATCAATTAGTTTTTTGAAACAACACGTCAGCATGCCAAATTAAACCGGAATTGTCTAACCAAGAAGAATTTTATATGTATACACATTCAGGATTACATGTAGCAACAAGAAATGACGTCAAGTTATTAAGCGGTCACGCACAAAAAAAGTTCGAAGCAATAAAATTGTCCCATATACATACTTTTCATACCAAGAATTTCATGCGATTTCTACAAGTAATTTAAATCTAGCAAGTAGACATACAGGAGAACTAGAAGTAAAACATTATAACCTACCCCAAGATTACAAAACTAATTTTACTTCGCCGTTTCAAACTCTGCAAAAGACAACTGACAATCTCGATAGTTTGTTGAAACATGAGAAGAAGAATTTATCAAGCAAGTTTGAAGATTTACATTTGCATCCTATGGTATCATGGACAACCATAATTTTAGTGATAATAATATTAGTGTTACTGACAATACTAACTATAATTTTATTTTGTATGCATCAAAAACTTCAAACTAAACAAATACCATAAAAACGCTATAATTTCAGATAATCACAGTCATTCTTCTCATCTTAATAATTGTGCTATTCTTTAAACATAGTGATTTTCTTGTATTATATCGTGTTCAACATCAGCTCGATAATATACCCGAAATAAAAACAACGAAAGAAGAAACAATGAACAACAATGAATCCAACAACGCCATCTTTATGTAATCCCTTCACATCCACAGTGAAATCACCATCAGCAACAACACAGATTACCCCCAAACCAACAGTGTAACAACCAACAACATCAAAATGGAAAGCAACTATACAATCAGTGATTTAGTGTATTTGTTTTAGTGAATCGCAGCAAGAAAAGGGCTTAACCCCACTGAGGGGAACGAAGTTCAGAGAACCAACCCTGCTTTGGGAAGTTAAGCCACACTTATTCTCAAAAAGTTAAAATAGTGAAAATATAAGTGGAATTTTTTTTACAAATACGTGATCAAGTGCTCATGAATGTGTAAAAGTATATGAATATTCCAATAGAAATTAACTCCCCCAAAAGTTTAGTAAACCCCAAAAAAGGGGGGGGGGGTGCAATGGAAATATAATGTGTGTCAATAAGACACACACAAGATAAACAAACAATGTAAACACATGCAAATTGTGTTCACGCAAACAAGAAAGAGTAGCAGAAGACGCCGAATCCAAAAGAAGAAGCTTGGAAGTGCATAAATCACGCCTACAAGAAAGACTGAAGAGGCCTATAAAAGGCCCATCAGATACCTTAACACTATCAATTACTCATTTCGACAAGTGGTCACCTTTTCCTTCTCTGACTTGGTCTGGAGTCAGATTACCTTACTTTCTGACTTGGTCTGGAGTCAGATTACCTTACTTTCTGACTTGGTCTGGAGTTAGAGTACCTTTCCTTTCTAACTTGGTTTGGAGTTAGAATCCTTCTCAACACAAACATCTCCTAGCCAACCTAAGTCAAATATACAAATCGCTACAACGAAGAAGTGAACCACTTATAATCGTTCAGCCTAAGTATCGGGCACTTACTTTATTAACTTACCAAGTATTTGTTTGTATATATTTCATGGAACCTTTATAATAAAAGGTATCTGTCAAAAGTCAACCAGCTTCATGTTCTTTATCTACCACGAAATTGCACGGTCCTACGTCGAAAGGCTCTACCTATGATCTATTGATTACCAACATATAAAAGATCATTACGATATATAAAAAGGAGTGAAGATGCCAAGAGATTCTAATAAGCAGTCAACAAAAATAGGACGTCGAATGTAATACATAAAAAAGGAGTTATCTCTACTGATTCTTTACAATAATTAATGTTAAGCAAACTATTAATTTATTCTTAAGTATTACCTTTTTCCCTAGCTTTCATGTTTTCAGAAGCACACATGGATAGTTTCCCCCTCACCTCATATTTCACAGTACCAGGAAGCTACAATAAACAATAATTGTTTCTATTGTTATCAGCGACGTTCATCTATTTCATGAAATAAATTTGTGAATGTTTTCACGAGTTACTTGGAACTCAATGGCCTACGAAAGCTATGCCAATATGCTACTCTAAGCAATCTTGCTGTTTACTCTAACTAGCTGCGAACAGGTGTTATAATAAACGTGGCTACAAAGTCAAGTTCAAATATTTTCTACCACAAGTTATCCGTATTTTAAGCAAAGTTCTTTCACATAATAACTCTTCTACTGAATTTAAATTTTCAGAAAAGCTGCCATCTACTGAGTAACATGATACTAAAGAAAAGGTTAGATGGTGCAGAGGTTTAAATCATAGAATAGTCAACACAAATGATCCGATCTTAAACGAAATCCTTTTTAAATTAATAATAATCTAAAGCAACTATCTCCAACGAAAGATGGCAGCACAACCTCCGTATATGTCTAATGTATTTTCACTTCTACACGAAATTTCATTGCTGCTCCTATAAATTCAAGCCTAGAGAGTTCAAACTTTCAGGGAAGAGAGTTCATAACCAATTCAAGAGCATGATCGATGCCGATTTTTAATTTTCTTTTTTGTTCATTGTTGAAAGAGATTCATCGTAATAGGTTTCGATATTCACAACAACAATGACGCGATTTCAACAATCAAGGAAAACGAAAATAAAAAATCGACATCGATCATGCATTTGAATTGGTTATGAACTTTCTTTCCTGAAAGTTTGAACTCTCTAGGCTTGAATTTATAGGAGCAGCAAGGAAATTTTGTGCAAAGATAAGAATGCATTAGACACATACAGATATAGTGCTGCCATCTTTTGTTGGAGATCGTTGCTATAGATTATCCTTAATCGTGCCAGCTTTCTTGACTACTATTAAAGCAACACACATAACTATGATGCAATATATTTCAATAAATACAAAAACAAAGTCACGATATGAGTGAGATACGCTGTTGCAGGTTATATATAGCATTCAAACGCAGTTTGCTCTCTGATTGGCTAGACGTATCGAAGGTAACTAAAAAATAGTACGTAGCTCTACGTTACGTCCAATAAGTGACAGGTAAATACGAACCGACAGGCTCTAATACATTGTTCCTACAAATATTGGACAAATAATGGAAAAACCTGTGGAAATCGGAACATTTCTTATTAATATGCTGTTGGTCCACCTTTAGCACGCAATACAGTTTAAGCTCTGGACGGAATAGACCGACATAAGTCCTGAATGGTGGTGAATGGAATTTGAAGTCATTATTTATGCCACACAGCCTCCACTTCACGTATAGACGGAGGTGAAAATCGACGCCAAGCCCTTGTTTCCAAAAACAGCCCACAGAGACTCGATGATATTCAGATCTGGGGATTGTGCGGGCCAGGGAAGATGTTGAAGCGTATCAGCAAGGTCGTGAAACAACTCTTGAACAGGGCCAGTGTGAATGGAGGTATTATCATCCTGGAATATGGCATTACCGTTTGGAAATGAAGTTTACACTATTGGTTGGACCTGGTTACCCAAATTCTCTACACACTGATGCTGTGACCGAACCGCAACAAGGAGGGGGACCGAAAACCATGACATAGAGCCCCAGACCATAATAGAGCCGCCACCATATTTGACAGTCGGGCGGAGACAGTCCACATCGTATGCTTCAGAGGGTGTTCACCAAACAAACACGCGTATAGTTATGGGGAAGAAAGTAAAGGGTGACTCGTTCGAACACACACTACACGTTGCCAGTCCTATAAAGACCAGTTTTTGTGGTCATTGCATCATACACGTTGCCTTTCAGCATTCTTGTCTGTTATTAGAGGGTTGGGAATAGGGGACACGACCAAGGATACCCATTTTACGCAGTTTCCGCTTCACTGTTTTGGATGACACTGGGGTGTTTAGGTGTAAATTAAGTTCTGTAGTTACTTTCTCAGACATTGTTTTCTTCTGTGACGTCATGCCACAATCCGCATCAAGGCCCAGCGGTCCCTATTGTTCAGCTTCGTCTTTCGACCACCATTGTGCTTCTCCGACCCTGTTTTACCGTGCACTGTATATGCGGTCATCACTTTCGAGACCATGTCTTGTGTTACACCGCATAATATCGATGTTTTGGTGACGCATGCTCCAGCTAGACGGGCACCCACAATTAGATCTCTTTGAAACTCCGTCAAGTCGGCCATACTGGTCACTGATCACACCTTCACAACATCCACAACCAAGGGTCCTACCAAGGATCATACCAAGCCTCACTCTACTATTAGACAATCTATCATACCTGCAACAAAAATAGACGGTTGATTCACGCAGTACTCAGTATTACCACGCACTGTTACAATACACTTTTGAAAAATGTTTTCATTATTTTGTCCAATACCTGTATCATTAAGTTAAGTACGTTAGGTTATTTTTTTGGACATTAGAGTTTAGGCTTGGTATGGTGTTCTGACCGTAGTTTGACTGTACAGACTAGTCATGATGATGATAAATCAGCACTCAACCGATTGGTTCAAGTCCTAACCGAATAACGCCTGTAAGATAGTTCGTCTAGGTCCTAACCGAATACATCTATAAGATGTTTGGTCTAGCTCCTAACCGAATAGATCTTTAAAACACTTGGTCTAGCTCCTAATCAAATATCTGGTGTAGTAAAAAGTAATCCATTATTTTGCCAATAGATGGCTTCAGTGATCTGTAGCTCGCGTTGTATAAGTCCGATCGGGTTCAACGAGATGGCGTTCAAACGATGAGATTGCGTACTACAAACACTGTTCAGATAGTTGTGATGAGTTGACTCAGT
>JAGDQP010065365.1:0-11430 GCA_022664845.1 Lepisma saccharinum | reverse complement strand
TTAGACAACATAATCCTTTTAACAAAATGTCTGGAGAACTTGTTTCTTTGTTATCTGGTTTCGTCAGTGAACTGCGACCAAGCTCATGAACTAGGTTGTGCAGCTATGGAAAGAATGGCGTGTCAGACATTTGGAGAACTGAAATTAAGAAGGAAGGATACGGTCAAGACTCAGCTTGAACATAAAGCTGTGAAAGTCAGATCTAAGGACGTTAATATAAACTTTCAACAGCTCTTTAATAGGAATCTCTGTGTGTGTGACAGCCCCCCCAAAATTAAAAACCTATCTTGAGTATGACTTATCCTCACGCCCACCATCTCTATTTGACGATGCTTCTCTACGTAAAGGAACTAAATCATCTGTACTGAAATTGTTTGAAGAAGCTATTGTTGAAGAAGCAGAAATCAATATGATTGATGGAGATTTCTTATTCATTATGTTCCCTGACCGAAAGACTGTACTTACGGACATGTTATTCAAAACTATAGCAACTGCATAGTAAACACATACGGAAGAAATGTCACTGTCGTTTTTGACGGTTATCCTGAAGACTGTACCACTAAACAAGGAGAACAAAACAGAAGATCATCAAACAAAACCTCATGCGACATTACTTTTGACGAAAACATAAGATGCATGACTGCCAAAGATTTTCTGGGAAACAAAAGAAACAAGAAGAATCTCATATTTTTAGTTGTTTCAGAACACCAAAGAATAGGAATTAAAACTCTAATTACCGAAGAAGATGCTGATGTTCACATTGTGAAAACGAGTATTGAAAAACTGAAAACACATTCAAATGTAATAGTCGTTGGAACAGACACTGATTTGTTGGTGTTGTTAGTTCTAGCACCTGATAACCAATCTAATTACTTCAGCAAACAGAAAACTTGAAGAAAAAAACATCAAGAAAATTTACTACAGCATTGCCAAATTGATTCATAAGCTACGTGATAAAAGAAAGCTCTTGTTGTTTTCTTATGCCATAACTGGTTGTGACACAACGTCCAGTTTCTTTGGTATAGGAAAAAGTAAATCCATGGACATGATACAGACTTCAAAAGAAGCCCAAACACAAGCTTTGGTGTTTACCCATGATGGTGCTTCGAAAGAAGAACTGCGAATCAACGGAGAATGCTTTATTCTAAATCTATGTGGAGTGCAACGATACTCCAATCTTAACGAAGCTCGCTACTTCATGTTCACTAAAATGACCAGAATATCTAAATTAAGATCAAATTTTGACCTCGCAAAGATTCCTCCTACCTCTGAGGCTGCACATGAGCATTTGTTTCGAGTGTATTTACAAGTACAGGCATGGCTTGGAAACATATTAGATGCCACAGAGTGGGGCTGGAAGATGGAATATGTGAAAGAAAGTGGAGGTTCTAGGAAGACTTTGACAGCAGTACCAAGCTCGAAACCCTTTACACCAGATGATGATCTTCACCTCATTTCTTGCAGCTGCAAATCATCTTGTGGCAACTATTGTGGGTGTAGAAAAGTAAGGCTAAATTGTTCGACCATGTGTGAAAAAAACTAATGGAATTTCTTGCGATAATTCTCCTGCCTTCGATGATGTTACCGACGTTGATGATAACGAATGAGAACATTGTAGCATTTTGTTTTAACTAGATTTGACTGAACGCTGAAGTGGTTTTCATCAGCCTACATGTAAATATCGATTGTATAAAATGTGTATAGGCATGTTTAGTAATACTGTAAAAAGTAGACTATTTTGATGTGTGGTGGGCGGGTGGTCAGTGACGGTGTTGTAACAGTAAAATATATATTATTTTTGACTGTTAAACACCTATTGGTTGTTGCCAGTGCGGGACACGGCGGACCCATAGGTGGTGGATAATGGAACGGCCTTCATTTAAGGGTTAGGAATAATTCCCCGAACCAAAACTGGCTATACCAGTAAATAATAGGTTTTAAAACTTACGAGATATGCTCAAAGTTATATTTCGTTCCGTTTGACATATTTTAGAGGAAAGATTTTCAGACTTCAACAAAACAGACTTCATACAGGCGTCTACAAAACCTTTATTGACAGGACTATTGCCTAATGTGGATAGGGCGCACATAGAAGGAAAAGCATTGTTCGCACACTGCTGCGCCTTATTTCTACCTCACTAGCTAAAATAGTAATTGTTCAACCATATTGATATATATACCATTTTAAAGCTTATGAAACAGGCAACAACTTTTATTTCGAACATATTTTTGATATTGTTGGTTTGAAACAAGCTACACCGTAAAAAGTGTAAATATTGAAAGCAAAATATCGTTATTTTGCGCTTTTTATCAAAATTACGACAAAACTACTAGAGATAGCGCACTATGTATGATAAACATTTTTGTAAGTCTGTTATCTAAGAATTATAACAAAAAAAGAATCATGTCGTTATGTCTATTGGTTACAGAGATATAATACAATTTCTGAAAGTCTTTAAATTTGTAGTTCGGGGGGATTGGGGGGAAGCAAGAGGGGGAGGGTCGGGGACTTTTGACAGAATACTCCCCTTATGATGCTGTAACAACTGGCAAATTTTCAGCTTTTTACTAATTAGTTCCGACACAAAACCTTTATTGACTGGACTATAATAGACTTAGCACGCTTTCCCATTTCTGTCTCCGGTAAAACTAATGTTTTTTTTTCTTTGTACAGGAGCAAAGGGATTTTGAGTTCATCCGCAAGGTAGCTCTGGCATAGACCTCATATTATACAGGGTATTCTAATAGAGGATTTGCTTGTAGCTATCTCATGCGCAGAGAAAGAATGAAGCCAAGAAAGAACTGAGCTTTGACCAAGGCGACGTACCTGATTGGTTAGCGAACAACTATAGAGCTTGTTGCCATCTTTGTTAGCCAAAAACAGTATTTTTGATTGGAGTAAGTGGACTAACTGGACGGGACTGTGTTGCGTCGTTTGGCTTCACTTCCTTGGCAAAATCGCATATATAACCTTGATATTATACATGTATTATGTGGTCGATGCCAGAGCAACCTTGCGGCTGAATTCAAAATCATGTGCTCCTGTATAAAAGAACTGTAAAGGCCACTTTAGACGGTACAATCTCTCGTATGAAAGAATGTATACAATCCATAGTAAGAGATTTTTCGTACGATAAATCATACAATATTGTATAGTGTTTTACACGGTACAATTTTGGATACGAGGGGATAATGATGAAACTGCTGGAGTTTATATTTGTGACACCCCAGGCTTTTAGGGTCATTATACCACAGATATTTGTGAAAGTATAGCCCATTTAAAAAATAGAAAATAATTAAAATATTGATAACAATGAATCTTGACGCAACAGAAATTCAGTTAATTGTAATGTCAAATTCTTCTACCAAGAGAATCTAATTTCTACTAGGTTTCAGTGGTAACGAAATTGTATTTTTTACTTCTGTACTTCGATAAAGATACTTCAATGCGGACACAAAAAATGTTGAAAATTTTGCTGTCTTCGGTGATAAGTTCGGAGTCATATGTGTTGTTTTTACAATATTCCTGAGTTAACAAGATATGTGACATTACACAGTACTTCAAAAGTATATAAATCGCGATATATTAACTCCTATTTATACATATGGGGGCAATTAGTAACACTGCGGTTTAACTACTTCTATCACAGAGCACTGGAAACGTCTCAAAATGCTAGTTTTACGTTCCTATAAGCATGAAATACTTGCAAAATACAAAAATGAGGAGTAATGTAGATTTTATATGATTTATAACCTCATTTCACACAAGGTATATAGGTGTGAATATGGTGGGTCAGCTGTCTTAACCCTTGAGTAAAAATTAGCTCGTTCGATTAATTACCTAGCTCATGCATTGACTTGCACAGCTCTGGGTTGACGTCGACACCCTACTTATATTATGTCTACTTCTGTAATTACTGTTCAATGTATTTCATTATTTCGGATGCACAGAGTGTATATGTTTATCAAAATAATTGGGTAGGAATATGATTGCAAAGATACCGGTATCCTCTACATTACTTCCCTTCATACTTATCATGACTGCAGCAAATTCGGTACTCTATGCACAAGAAAAACAATGAAAATCACCTTAACTGCAGTGCACAATATATAGGAAAAGCAGTAGCTATTAGATCACATCAGAACTTTGTCTTTATATTTTTAAACATATTTCTCACGTATTTAGTCAATTTTATGGTTATAAGAATGCAAAACGAAGCATTTTTAGGTATTGCCAGTCCTCTATAGCAGAAGTAGCTGTACTGCAGTATCACCGACCTCTTTACACTTCCCTTAAAAACATTGTTTTATATCTTTATACATGTACTAGTTTATTATGCCATTATGTATGTTAATTTCTGCATTAAGTAATAACATTAATATGTTCTCTTTGTGTCGTAATCCATAACCGAACAGCCGAGTCGGAAAGGACGCTATATTGCCAGTAAGGGCGCTGTCATAGATTGTACGAAAAATCTGCTGAAAAATAGGACCGTTTCTATTTAGTGAACACATCGGAGATAGCATGAAAAATCGTACGATCCGCGCTTTACACGATCAAAGAATGTAACCGATAAGATTGCATACGAGGGATCGTACGAGAAATTGGATCGTCTAAAGTGGCCTTTAGTTTTATCGGAGACAGAAATAGGGAAGCGTGCTAAGTATTTCTATTAAGGTATTGGACAGGGTCTTTCGTAATTTACCATAAATAAAGCCAGTTTAATTCAATGTATCTGAAACTTGAAAAATATATTATAGAGATAGTTGTGTATTTGATTGTTATTGTTTTTTTGTCCAAAATTAGTTGATAGGAACATTTTTTTTTCAGTGAATGCGCCTATGTTGGTGTTTACACCACACCGAAAAGGCCTGACCGATTTGAATGATTTTTCGCACATGACCCGTGTGGGAAGTTATCAATCGCCATTTTGGGTTCAAAATGACCGACCCGAAACCATTTTCCACACCGTTTGAGCTAGGGATAAGAAATTTAGCATTAAGGTGGATTATCAAGAGTAGTTTAAGAAAATATTACAACATTTTGAAAAAGTCACAATCTAGGATTCAAAATGGCCGCAAAACATTTTTCACATCGAGCTAGAGATACGAAATTTGGCAAAGGTGTATCAACGGGTGGGCAAATCAGCAAAAGTCCCCAAGTTAAGGGCGCAACCCGCCACGATGAAGCGAGTATTGGTGACAGTCCCGATTACTGTTGTCAACATGCTCACCACGCACCAACGGGCGGACAAATCAGTTTTTTTTTTTAAATACATGCTTCCTTTCTCAAAAGCAATTTAATCTGGGAAAGGAGTTTCGTATTTTATTTTATATAGTTGCATGCTTAAAAGGGAAGGGGAGAGGACCTGTTTTTGTTCTTTCGTTGTAACAACGCAATGTTTATTGCGTACCAGTTGATAACCACGTCACAGGGCAAAGGGTAATTACGGTTGTGATTGGAGAGGGTGGTATTTGAAGAAACAAGAAGATACTGTCGATTATTTGTTTTATTTTTGTCACTCCAATATGTGTATTAGTAACAGTAATTTCTTCTCTCTTTCTATGATTCTGCTTTCCCTCTCCCCTTCACAACACTCCAAAATGAAGAGTAAAAGAGACCAAAATAAGATTGGCCGAAGAAGTAGGTTGATAACCTGTTATACTTAGCAAAAAATGACAGAAATACAATATGGATTTTTAAAAAGACAGTATAGTTAAGGACATTTCCCCTTCAAAAGATTTTGATTGGTGACTGGCGTGGATTAAATAACGTCTAATATACTTAGTCGTTTCTCTTTAACTTTTCCGTGATCGTGCCTTATTGGCGAATGCTCTGTGCCATATATGCGGTGAGCTAATGCGATGCGTATAGGTTAATGCGAGTATATACCGGTATATATGGCGTTGCAAAACACCGACAAACCTATCTCACGAGATTCCTTACATGAAAAATAAGAGGGAAAGTATAGACAATCGAGGATGCACAAATACTTCGTTTCGGCGCTATAGGCTGCCGAAAGTGTGAGAAAATGGACTCTAAAACTTGGTAATTCTAATACCATTAACAGTAGAACTAAGGCGACTTAGTACCCTCAAAGACTTCAAACCTACTCTACCTAAAGCTGCATATTCCAGAACTATGCGATGGATGCTCAAGGGATTCCCAGACAATCTCTGGGTAGAAATAAGCACGAGTAAGATTACTTTCACCATGAGTACTTGTGACAAACAAAATCACTGGCTTCTCTAACCGGGAAATGACAGTCTCTTTCTCTAATAAAAAGTACAGAAAACGTTCGTTGTAATGTATGTAATTCTTACTCCCGTTTGTTATGCAACCACACGTTTTTATTAAAATCGCTTCGCGGAGGATTTTTTTTAAATATACCCCATGACCGCCATCATGGTTGGTGGGCCACCGGCGGCCCGCCGAATTTTCCTCATAGGGTATCGACTAACCCCCCCCCCTCCGCCTATCCCTATAGCACACATACGTGTTTTCAATGTATGATTTACAAATAAAGTACTTTTTTTGAACCGATAATGGTTAATCAACGAAATGAACCTAAAATCAATTTCAACAAATACGTCATTGCGTTGATAAGACTTTAATACAACGTGTATTCAATGTTATTTTCAACTATGGTATAATAGATTTTGTTTAATGTATTTCTTACTAATGTTATGTAAAAAAAAATACAATCAAAACTAATTGAATGACACTAACTAGTTTTGGTGTTCTCATGTGCATGTTGAAAACAGGTTGAATTTTAAACTATATTTCAACGAACATTTAATTTCAACGATGCAGTAAAAGAGTAGCGGTCTCTCCAGGTGGATTCTCTGATAAGTGGTCAACGCGTCGAGCTACCAACGAGAAGCGAAGAACGTTCCTGTACTCGAACCCCACATCAGCCGCTCGGATTACTTACTGTTGGAAAATTAACACCGTCCGTATAAAAGCAACGGATATTCATGCTCTGTTTTGGCCAACTAAACCCATTTCTTCATCGTTTTCTTCTTAACCATGATTCAACGTCGAATGAACCATTGAACAGGCGGACATTTCATTACATGTACACGTTAACATAACGTTTCGGTACTAGCGTTTAATTCACGTATTTGCTTGTTTGTGTGCTACTGGGGTAAATTTTGCTTAGACCCCTTAAAGTTTTCAGTTGGCTACGGGCCTGGATGGTCTATACTTTTTGTCTTATTTTCATGTCAGGAATCTCGTGAGGTAGGTTTGTCGGTATTGTTTTGCAGCACCTTCTATATATACGCCCGATGGTCTGTGGTTACCATCGCTGACTGCTGATCGTGGGGTCCCAGGTTCGATTCCCGGCTCTGCCAAGGGATATTTCCAGAGTGAGAGGGTCTGGAACGGTGCCCACCCAGCATCGTGATGCAATTGGGGAGCTGCTGTGAATAAAAGATACTGGCGATCACAGTTGAGAGCTTCGGCTCTCCTCTCTCAACAACGTCTGGTCAGCGTGAGAGTAGTAAACCAACTACTTCCTCCGGCAGATGCTTCATCCAGTAGTGGATTGAATATTACTGTGAATTATTATTTGAATTTTATATACTATACACCATATTTATGAGGCCACGGTTTAATATTTTCTTAAACATCTCTTCTGGAAAATTCTCCTTCTCGTAGCACTGTCATCGAACCGCCGTAGCTCAGTGGTAGAGCGTTGGTGTAGCATTCCGGAGGTCGTGGATTCGATCCCAGCGACCGATCATCCTGACAGGTTTTTCCTCAGTCACACTAGGCAAATACCGGGAT
Source organism: Lepisma saccharinum (assembly GCA_022664845.1). Taxonomy (NCBI): domain Eukaryota; kingdom Metazoa; phylum Arthropoda; class Insecta; order Zygentoma; family Lepismatidae; genus Lepisma; species Lepisma saccharinum. The sequence continues at coordinate 3,638 of JAGDQP010065365.1, read as the reverse complement.
GGCACCTTCAATATAGGCCGACACCTTCCAACATCCTTTCCCCTCCGCTATCCCGGCCTGAGCCTTAGATGCGTAAAGGTCATAAATAAAATTCATTCAATTTGTAGCACTGTCGTTTGTTTTGGCAAAGCAAGAGAGTGCCATTTTTTCATTTATGGTAGCAACTGATTAAAAACTGAAACCGATAGGAGGACAGTCTCCGAAACCCGTGACTGTGAGCAGATTTTGAAATTAATTTAATATACAACCCCTGCGGTCCTGTGCCACAGACGAGGACTTCTGATCCGTCATTTGGGAGGCACACAAGTTTCAGTACTGCTCAGTGTTCGATTTGTAGCAGGGGATGGTTGGGATTATCCCACTCTCGCCAAAAATCTTTCTGGTACCTTTTACAGATATATACCTCTAACCTGGGATATGGACGATCCCCAAATACCGTATAATACATATCTCACTAATTCTTCTCCCTCTCTGGAAATTACACAAATCGAACACTGGGTCGAAGTGAGGCGGTATTCACCGGTATGGCATACCGGCTCTGGTTCTTGATAGCTAAACACACACCGTTGCAGAAACACATGCTATACGTGTTCTTATATCAATTTCTGATTTGTCTAGGCAAATATTAGGAAAACATACCGTCTGTGTTTCTTTTCCACTTCTAACACTGGTACTGCTGCCACGGACATCCTGAGTGAGGTTTACTAGGGGTCTTCTCACTTTCACCAGACAAATTTTGGGGTTGTATGTAGACAAATGTTCGGGCCGCTACCTACCGTCCTGGAAGTACTTTTGCCCGTACTAGTTTGTTCTTTCATAATGCTAACATATAAAATTTTACTCAGCAAGTATGGATTGACAATTTGGATTATCAATAATTCTAGCATTTAGCTTGGAGATAAAATTTTGCAATTCCAGTTGACACCCATCTTTTATTATCATGACAATAATCATGTATGAGACAATTGAAAGAAAAGAGACCTTTGTTTTAACAAAGGGCCGCGAACTACCGTAAATTATGCGATACATAGTGTTTTCATCTGGATGTAGAACAGTAGTAGAATACTCATCCTTGTATTGACTAACACTCCCGTTGGAAAACACTGCGTTTTTGGTCTAACATAGTCAACTCCATTTTCATAGTTCATTTAGTGACTTGTTTTTTGTTGGATAACTAAAGCAAACAGTATTTGAGACCGACTAGATGTCTAGTTTATGAGATTGTACCTGGGAGAATCGAAATGAGTAATTGCGAAGGACTGAAGGTAAAGTTATTTCTACCAGCATGTTTATAAGTTTATTTATGAGTGTGAATTCTCGACTCGAGCACAAAGTAGGTAGGTGTGTAAATTGTTGAAAGTATAGACACGCTGTATTACACAACCGAACTACACAGCCTACAAGAAGTACGAAGAACGAAGATTTTGATTTGGAAACAAAGTGCGAACCAATAATACACACTGTTAATTTTTTTTTAAACATTCCAGGAAAAACCTAGACAAGCATAGCTGCTTGGATATTTTCAGTAACGTGGCAAACAGAAACCAGTCACCATTTAAGTCCAGTGTCTTACAGACTAGACTAAATTGTCAGACAAAAAGTCACCAGATTCAAACAGTATTGAAGGTCAGAAGTGCGTTGCCTGAACCCTGAACTAAATATGTAGTACTCAAGATGGCGGTAGCGAATACTTGATCAGAATTGCATTCACGGCTGCGATAAGAATTCGTTTTTGTTTGTTTGTTTTGTTTAGTCTGCACCTGTGCAGAATTGACAACTGAAACTATCCAGCTCCGTATGCGAAAAGTTTCTGCGATTTTCCTTTGCTTCAATGAAACAACGTGAAATACTAAACTTTCGCGGAACATTACTGAGAGTTCCTAGGGATGTTTACATTTTTTTAACACTGCAATCATTGCTGAAAGAATATTCTATCGCAAGAGATGTGACATTTTGTTATGCCTGTATGAATTTAAACCTTTTTGGTTCAAAGAAGTAGCATCAACAGAAAATGGTTATCGAAAATGGAACAATGCTCTAGACTCTATAGGAATCGTAATTCTATATTGAAGCATAAAGATTTTGAAATTAAAAGTAATTCGGGCTTCTGCGTGCACATGTGTCTTAAGCATTGTTAGTGAAAATATACTGGAAAATTGAGTATGTGTGCAATTCTATGTCAAATTGCAAAAAAGACTTTCACAGAGGCCTTCGATATGTTGCATGATGCCTATGGAGAGGAATGTTTTGAGTTGAGTTGAACACAATCTTACGAATTGTACAAACGTTTCAAATTGGGTCGAACCTACCAAGTGCGACGTGAAATCTGGACTACCGCCCACATCGAACAGGTGGAAAGGTCGTGAGAAATCATCCGTCCAAACCATTTAACAGTGCGTGAAGTAGCTGCTGAACTAAACAAAACATGAATAAGGCTCGTTTCACACGATTTTGACGGTAAAACTGCAGATGCAATTTATATTAGCTGAGTTTATGCTACGTTTGTTAACAACCGAACAGAAAGAGGACTGTGTCAGGATCAGTGAAGTTGTTACGCCGAGCGATTCGGGACTCGAATTTCCTCAACTTGGGATCACTTACGATGTAGATGTGCGATACAGAAACGAAGGTCTAATCATCACGGTGGATCGGACAGTCCTCATCACGGTTCAGAAATGCACGAATCCCATGCTAAATTCGTTGCATTTCTCCAAATTAATCCCATGCTAAAGTGATATTAATCATCTTCTGTGACTGTCAGAAAATCGTCCATTCGGAGTCTGTGCAACGTGGTTCAACGATGAATGTAGCATTCTACGTTAAAGTAATGCAACGCTTAGGAGAAAACCTGCGGCGAGAGACGTCAGAAATATAGCAAAAGATGTCCTGTATTATGGTAATGTATAGTCCAATTCCTCACTCCTTGTTCAGGAATTTTTGGCAAAGTCCAGACACCTGTCGTCTTAATAGCGGCCTACTCCCCTGATTTGGCATTAGCCGACTTCTTCCTTTTTCCTAAGTTGAAATCAACCACCAAAGGTTGCGTATATATTAGAGGAAATGCAGAAGAAATCGGCACGGAATCTTCAGGCTATTCCAAAACTAGGGTTCCAACAGCAGGCATTTCAGAACAGGGAGAAACGCTGGAGCGGTACGTGCGTAGTGGAGATGGATACTTTGAAGAAGAGAGGATTTACCATTTTCCTGATTATTTAAAAGTTCCGTTTCCTTCTTAGTCCAGCCATGGTATCAAGAGTTCCGGATAACATAATAAATGAAAAGACATTTGTTGGAGAGGATATTACAAATAGTGTGGGAATAAAATCAGTGATGCTTTCTTTACAATTTGTTTTCTGTATTGTTATGTGCAAAAGCACTATTAGAGCTTCTGCATCTAGCCGATGATTTTTTAAAAGATCGCTACATCTAATCAAAGCGCTGGAATTGAAGTGATCAGAACTGTTATAACTACAGTTCATTGTATGAGAAATTAGACTGAGTGCAAATCAAAGCTCAACAAATAATGTTAGATGAAGGGAATGACGAGGGTATGATAACAGCCAGGGATTAAGAACACAAAAAGAAAAACAAAATGTAAACGAATTAACTATTATGAAGAAGTCTTGCAAGTTATTTGA
>JAGDQP010065362.1:0-11430 GCA_022664845.1 Lepisma saccharinum | reverse complement strand
CTGTTGTTATATTTATTTTAATATATTTATCGTCCTTTGGCATCTTTAGCTCAGACCGGAATGGGGCAGTTAGAAGATGAGGAAAGTATCGGCCAGAGCCTTGCTTAAGATTTCATACAAGCATTCGCCTGGTAAAACAGGGAAATTCTGGAAAACTTGTCAGGATGGTCGGCCGCGGGGGTTCGACGATCCGAAATCCGTGCCGTTAGCACGTGTTAGTAATTTATTTCTGACTAGATATTGTTGTGTATTATGGTGGTTGTTATTCATTTATAGGTGTTTGTTTAACATTTTATATAAATTGTAAGACAAGGAAAAGAGGAGTTGGAAATTTCGAAGATGATAATTACCTGGAACCTCGGAGTTGGCGAGAGGTTAGCCGTTAGCTCTCTCGTTTCCTGTGCATGCGGTTATGGTTTCAATTTCCGACGGGATCTACTAAACGGAGTGGTTCGGATTTCACATTACCAAGAACTGTAGGTCCACGTCCTTAGAATCTCACCTGCTCGTTTAGAATGTCAATAATAATTTAGTCAGTCAGGAAGAATAAATAGCTTGTTTTTAATAGAATATATATTATTTTAATTACTCAATGGCGACGTGCTTTTCTCTGGTTGCGTATCAGTATATGATTAGAAAACTAATAATAGGTGGTTTTTAGGACACCAAAGGACAAGTTATCCAATTGGTCTAATGCGATTCTACGAAAGGGCATTAAGTTTCTAACAGATATCAAGTTTTATGATTTGTAGTTCAGCGGGGAATTATAAAAACAGCGATGAGTTATAACATCCAAGGGCATTATAAAGTCTTCCGAAGCATGACTAAAAAGAAATAATATATTTAAATATTGAAACCTAGAATACCACGATGAGAGAAGTAACATACTTGACTTGGAAACTTGCTCAGTTTAATACTAGAGAGAGAGAGAGAGAGAGAGAGAGATGCTTGGTTTATTACTTGGTGTGATATATTGTAAAATGTTCAACTTTGTTTCCAGTATCTTCATCATAAAAACGTACTCTTTTCAAGTGATTCAATGCTTTAATTACTCAGTTATTGCTGAAATGAAAACACGATAGCCTTAAGGAGTAACATTTTGTTTTTAACTATCCCATCCCAGTGTTTTTGAAAACTTTTCAGAAAAGGTTTTGTTCCGAACGTGAAATGTGTGTGTGGGAACACTCCCACATACACATTTGCCTCAACCGATCATATACAGTACGCTGATTGGTATCTGATTTGTTTTCAAGAGGTTTCTCTTTTTCATGTTTAATATAATACTGATTCATTCATATTTTCAAGTTCACGCTGAAGACTTGCCAAACACACACACACACTCACAAATACAAGCTCGCAGACGACAATCAGTGTTGGTCAAGGGCGCCCATTAGAGGAAACAAGGGGGCCCTCGGCACCCCTAGCCAGAGAAAATAATGCTATTTAAGACAGAAAGCAAAAAAAGTGTTTATATGTACTTTCTATGTTTTATTTTGTATTTTATTTTATTTTATTTATATATTTATTGTCAATATAAGCTTTGTAGCCCAATTAGAGTGTCGATATTAAAATGCTCATTTACAGATATTTTTATTACAATATTTCTAAATGCGTTCGAAGTGAAGACATATAACATATATCCAGTTCGATGGAATTTCTACACATTTCAGTGTAGGTAGTTAGATATTCTCCAGACTGGTGATTTCATCAATATATTGTCCTTACCTTTTTGCAGTGGAAGAGACCAGTGTTGTCTACGCGAAGTTTTAATGACGGGACACGGAACTGTAACAATAATACCAAGTCTGTGCAGTCCAAGTCATTTTGAAATATTTTCCTAAGAAATGAGAGATCAGAAATAGTAATGAACATAGGCATAGTACATTTTCTCTCATGTAGAAACGTTAAATTTTCTTCCCATTCATATTAAAAATACCAGAATTTTAATAGCTTCATTTGTAATATTTTTTTTTAAATGGCTGTTAAACGTTAATTTCATATCAAACATGACACCAAGATTTTTTAACTACACCTACTTATAAATTTAAAATTAAATCTATAAATCGTTTTATTTGTACTTTTTGATAAAACTTCGTATTAATTACAAGTTGATTGATAACCCACCAGTTAGTAAAGTTGCCTAAACTATACTGTAGTTTTATGGCATCTTGATGGAAATAATTTTAGCATATTTTTGAGGCCATCCGCAAATATCACTTTTTCATTATCTGGTAAGAATTGCGGTAGGTCATTAATGAACAAGAGTGTAATAACATCGTTCTTACAGTATGTTTTTTTGAATCTATATACATATTTAATTTTTAAAAAAAATTGATATCAAATTACTATTATAACTTCAGCTTAATAAGTTAAAAACAGTAGCCAACTGTCAGAAACAAAGCTTGCCGCTCGTAAGCGGGTTCTCCCTTTTTCTGAAGAAATAAAGAGGCATTGCTTGAAGTCTCAGTGAAACAAAGGGGCTTCGAAGACTATAAAGTCAACCGATTAAAAATGTTTAAGTTTGTTCCCACAAACTTCATTTGCTACTACGCAGTGATCTCATTTCGAACCATGTGTCAGTGCATATGTACCGAAAACAAAGGGACCCATAGTCTCTATTGCATTATGTAATGTGGTATCATACTAGGTGTGATAGCCAGTCATTCTTCATGGAACCTTTCCGAAACTTCGGAAGAACCAATGAGGTGTCAGCCCGCTCGGACTCTCTTAGCCCTGTCAATGTGAGTGCGATTCTCAGGGGGCAGTCGGAATTAGGCGAACTCAGGAGTAACTTATTGTAAAACTATATTGAGATTATTAGCGCGAAGTTGTAAGTCGACTGGCCGTCAGTGCTGAAAGGTCAACAGTTCATATCAAAGTCAAGTCGAGTCCCATGTATTAAAGTGATTTATTATTTTGCTTCATTTAACGTCACGAAAAAGGCAGTGAAAAGTTATTTTTGGAACACCTTGGTTTTTCGTACTTTTCTTAACTTTGCCGAGGTATAGGAATAGTCATAAACAGTTCTGTTGAAGCTGTTCTACGATATTATATTCATCGTCCGTGATGCTTAACCATCCCAGCATTCGCACTGTGATAGTTATATTAATACAGTGAAACATTCCAAATAATGTGTAAATTTAGTGATAATAGAGGAGCTTCTATATACTTCCTTGTACTATGTATACAATACCAGATCCTGGCCAAAAGTGGTAGTAACGCTTCATCATTATACTGAAAAGACATCGAATAGTTCATCGTATGCTGGGAACATCTCGAAGACAACGGCACTCTGTTGAAGAACGTGTCATCCGCGATCATCCGCGTCTCGCGATACAGCATCCAAGATGGTACCATAGTCTACTATATTGAGGTAACAGATAATATTTATTAAGACTAACAGGCCTGAATTGTTATGAGTTATTATTGTAATACTTTCTTGCTAGTGATTATAATTTGTAAATTCATATGTTCTTGATAATCATTGATGGGCACATATTCTTAAAACTCAAAGAAATTAACGCTGTATTAAATTCTGTGTTGTAATGTCTCGATTGTTGTAAAATCATTAACAAAATCCTATTGTTTCAGAATTGCATTTCATTTAAAATTTCAATTAACAATAAATTTGTTATTGTTTTCTTTACTATTTGTATCTTTACTATTTGTATCTTCACTGTTCTCAAAATTAGGTCTAAGTGTAATGCATGCACTAATCTTCTACTTATAGCTGAGCGTAAAAATTTTTTGTTGTGCCAAGAGTCAAAAACGAATGCTTACAAGGACCTTAAAGGAGTGACGTACATCGCGTCTTAACACTGGGAATGTCACTTTGGACCCAGATAGTTCAGTGAAGGCCTGCTTCAAGTCGAACTATCGAAAGTATATACGGTCGTGGTTGGCCCCAGTTACATTGAGGTTCGTCTCTGTGTACCTGGTACCAACAATTGTCATTGACACCGTCGCAAGAGGAATAACAACGGTCCAAGATTCGAGCCTTGCGGGACTCATAACAGTGCTGTGTATTCATCAGATTTGTGTTCCTTAAATTGAACAGACTGTCTGCGATTTGTTAGATAAGAGCACATGAACCTAATCAAAGATAGAGATAAGTGATGGTGATTTAATTTACCTAGTAATACATTGTGATTTATTCTGTCAAAGGCCTTTTCAAAGTCAATAAAAATCTCATCGACTTGCTTTTCTTTGTCCAAAAAGTTTTCAATAAAATCTGTAATAATTGCAAGGTTTTGTTACCGTGGATTTCTGTAAAATAATTCCATGTTGTTTAGTTGAGATAACTGCCTTCAAATGATTAATAATTCGTTGATATACAATCAGTTCAGAAAATTTTGCAACGATTGGTAACATTGCTATAGACCTGTGGTTGGATATTTTTGGTCTGTTTTTTTTTTCAGGTATAGGACAAACTACAGCAGATTTCCATTTGTTAGGGAAAATACATGTTTTAGTGAAAAGTTGAACGTAATCAATAGTGAATATTATATTTATCAATACATCCTTGCACTATATACGAGAGTATACCATCAAATCTGTTGTTTTGGATTTTAGATTCTTGAGAGCATTTCCTATTTCGTTAAAATGTATTTGATCAACAGGCAGTATTCAGATTTCTTCGTAATCCCTAGAATTACTATCAAAATTAGTGATTGGTTGAGAATATGATACACACACTGATTTGAAATACTGAGCAAACGTATTAGCTCTTTCTTCATTTTTACACAAATCCGACCTTCAAATTTAAATATATTTGGGGGAAGTTGTTTTGTTTTGTTTTTAATAAATTTGCACAGTTGACCTGGATCATTATTGATATTATTTTCAGAATTTGATATAAAGGGCTTATAGGCTATTTTTGTGTCTTTCTTGATTTCCCCACGAAATCGAACAAATTCCTGATAGTAAATTTTCAATTTTGTATGTATAGATTTTATATGATAAATTGTTTTAACCTTGAGTTTCCTAATAATGTATTTCGTAAACCATCACGGATACTTTGGGACAGAGTTTCTTCTGAAAGGGACACATTTGACAAAATATTTCATAAATAATATCTTAAAGTTTACTATGCTAGGTCATTAACATTATTATACTCTTTAAAGCATTTTCAATCAACTTCCAGTATACATTAAAGTAGGTTTAATGTACTTCATGACATGGTTATTTTTGCGCCTTAATTTAGTAAATATTGTCTTGGTTACCTTGTTGATAACTTTTAGTAAACCACAGAAAAACTGTCACTTTACCCTTGCCCCCCCTGAAAACCATAAGATGGGCGCCCATGGTGTTGGTGTCTCAAGAAATTTAACACAAGTTACTTGAGAACTCCGCTTTGTTTTTTCATAATTTCTTTAAATTTCTTAATTTCTCTTTATCCAATAATCTTTGCTGCAGCGCCATAACAAGCGGGTACATGTAGTAGTAAATTTGATTATTGATAACAAATATTAACAGGAATATTATAAAGTATATATTTTTTTACCATGTGAGTATGTTTCGTTCATATTAATTTATAACTTTTTCAACTATAGTTAATTTTCGATTGTTTCCAAAAATTCAAATGTCTCCTCTGGGAAAAATAAACGGAATTTGAGTGATTCTTTGCTCCTGATTCGGGGAATGGAAACGCTCTTGGCACTTTTTAAGTTGATCCACTGGCTTCTGCAGTTTGTTCATTTCGAACAGGGGTGTAATGAAGGGGGCTTACGCAAACCCTTTGACAAATACTTATATTTATCCGAGCCCTTTGTTTAAATGCTGGCGTCGAAAAAAATAAAATAAACGTAATATTCTAATTTAAACACGTCCTATAGCAGTCATATTTTTACGTAGTGTCCATTATTGACTATAAGGAAAATACGTTATTATACAATTGCTATCCAATAACATTACCAAAAATATTTTCATAGTATTGTATTATTACGTGTCATAATGTGAGTGTGTGTGTGTATTGCTTTGTGTGTGTGTGCGTTCAATGTCTTCTGAAAGGAATTGCAAGAAACTTGTTAAACTATTTGGAGCACACCACTGATTCCAAATACTCTTTTTGACATTGACCTGTTTTTGACATGTTACTGAGGACTCGGTATTTTTGGGATGAAATAAACAACTGTTGTAACTATTTTATCATTCACATAATTTTACTGCTCTTTTGTTTTTGACATGAGACTTTGCAAAATCTCAGATATTTTAAGTTGCAACGCTTGCAAGAAACTCGCATCTCAAGTTCCCTGCTATTCATTCGTTTCTTTCCTTCTCTTTTCAGTTCCGTATCCGTGACGTCACTGTCATATCCATTCCTATTAAATCTATTAGCATCTGTCTTAAATATTGTTACTATATTTACGTTTTCAAATACTGCCACTCAGTTATCTATTTGATAAGATCTTCTACGTCATGTTTTCTGTTTGTAACGCGAGGAAGTATCTAGTGCAAGCGGAGGGGTCCGAATTGAAGCAGCGTATCTTGGCTGTCAAGGTAATGTTGCTTTGAGTGTAGGACTATTCCACTTAAAAAGTTAAAAGTATTCAAAAAATATCGTTGCAGATCACATGGTTATTCGCTACACATGGTACACAAAATCTCAGCATGGAGCCAAAACAAAACAATGCCTTGTTTCCAACAATTAAAGTAAACAATGAGTAGCAAGTCATTATTTAACTAATATATATATTTCCATAACTGTTTCAATGCAAACAATATTGTTTCTATGTGTTAGGAAATGGCCTTTATTAATCAAAGTTTAAAGCGAATAATTTCTGTCAAGCCAGTTGTGGAAAGTGTTCGAAGATTGAGATCAACCACAATTTACCATCGACGGTTCACACTGTGTAAAGCAGTTCAGCGACCAAGTGTTCTACCTCCCCTAGTGCAACGTCTCGAAAAGAAGTTTGCCAACGTCAACAGCGATCAGAGTAAGTTTAAAGAAAGCGTACCAACGACTAAACGCAAAGAACGAATCACAAAAGACAGCGATATGTTTGAAAATTATGCTGTTAAAATACTTTTAAAGACAGCAACTATGCTGATTGACGTTCACGAAAGGATTCGTTGTGTTGTCAAGGACATCATTGATTTATTGTGTCGTTTAAGTACAGAAAAAGACAGCAATGTTCGCAAAACACTTTGGAATGATGTAAGTTTAAAAAGAATACAATTCTTAGACTGGAAAAGTAAACTGTCAGAACTAGACAACACCCTCATCTATGCTGAAGGGGAGATACAAAATTCTATTGAACACTTTGGTAGAGAAGGTAAAAAACTGGAGTCGGCCGAACTGCTAAAATACCATAGTTCAGTGATGCAAGAAGTGTCAGAGGTCAAAAAGGAAACAGGGAAACTAGAAAATGAGCTTTTGAAAATTGAATCACAATATGCGGATATTTTAAAAGAATTGGCTGAAATTTCTAATCAGAAGAAGGTTAAGAAATAACGTTTACACGAAACTATAAATTCGTAAGAAAATCACAGTAATCGGTGTATAGTATTAGTGTGTTCTGAAACCAAAAATAAAAAGAGCTTTCTCTGAACAATATAGAAACGAATAAGATATATTTTATTATTTAATTTGTGTTTAAAAGTGATTTAAAAGGATCTAACTTATAGTTTCAGCAGAGTGAAGTTTTAAAATTATAAATTCTTTACCTTGGCACATACATTTACGTATTGTGGTAATGGAATTATGCGATAACCCGATACTATTGGGAATTGCGAGCGATATAGAAAAATAATAAAGAACATCCTTTTCCACTAGAACCATTCGGTCAGTCACCGGACGCGAATCATCCTTGCATTTTGAAATCGTGCACCATTCCTTGTCTATTAAAATTAGTAAAACACAATTTGGACCACAAGATTTAGACAACAATTTTCTGCACGTTGCCCTACAATTGAAGACATAGGTCGAATAGATGATTTGCAACATTTAGATAATTCGCAGGATCGTTCGGCGGCCCACAGTCATTCTTGAAACAAGACCAAACACTGTTTCCCCAGTTCGGGAATATGTAAAGTGCATCCAATTTGGATGAAATCATAATCTATTAAAAACGGTATAGCGGATTGTAACAGTGCGTCCAGGTTCAACGAGTACAGAGTATATACTGTAGTCGTAACACAAAATATCTTTGTTGTGCCAAACATTGTTCTTCATCATTAATACATTTTCTAGTCTCCCCCATGCCTACAATTACTCTCGATGTCTCAGATAATTGCAACACATAGGATTCTATTAAAATTCTAATTACTTTTTATATATTACGCAAGTTTGATTGGCGTATTCGTTTCACCTTATTTCCACTCGTTCTTTAAGTCATGTTTTCTAGGGGACTTTCAACTGCTTCTCCGAAAGAATTAGTCTCAACACTTGTATTACTCATACGTGTAATTAAATACGTACACGACAGCCGATTCTGTAAATATGGTTCATGTTATTTCGAGATTCACTATAGGGTTACCAAAATATTTGCGGACTAAATATGAACAAATTAGCTCAAAGGACATTTATTTCAATAGAATGAAACTCCGAACTATTTTCTACACCAACATGAAATAGGGCCGCAGTGGCTCAGTGGTAAGGCGCCCACCTAGGGTGCTTGGGGTCCCAGCTTTCATCGTGGATCATGCCATGTGAGCTTTGTGTTGGAAATACACACTGTGTGCGTAGGTTTCCTCGGGTTTCCCCCATTTCCTCCCATTTTCTTTATTCCACTAATTCTTCGATCATCATTCATTCGACCTGAGCCAAAGTTGCCTAAAAACCTTAAATATAATTCAAATTCAGTCAACACGAAATACACACTTAATACTTAATCAATAATTGTTTACATTTGTATCTTTTCTGTTGCCAAGGAAGGAGGATATTTTCATCATTCCATTTCAATACATTGGTCTTTCTAAAATATCGCTACCCAGGCACTAACAAAAACTAGGAAAAATAGTAGTCAATAACAAATACTAAGCTATTCTACAGTACTGTTTAATGCTGTGGGAACAATTTACATTAGTGTGCAGCCTGAAAGTTTTTAAAAATGGTATTAGATGCATTTGTGGAAATATACATGTTTAAAATAACTAACGGTCGACAACTGATTAAGTGAAAAGTACGGACATTTAATTGCAACTTGCGATACGGACGCTGACAGGACCTTTAAAATACGGACGTATGGTAATTCTATAACTAAAGAAGTATGACATGTTGTTAAGTAACATTATTGTTGTTTTATACTTTAGAACATTGGAGTCAATATAAATGATTTGTAATTTTCGTGGAGCCTCATCATGAGTCCCCCAAATGAATTCTTCTGGAGAAACACTGCTTATTTCGATGGATAATTACGGTTTGATTAGAAAATCGCCCCGGGTGATGTGTAATGAAATTACTTCACATTAATTTAACTAAAAGTTTTGAGAACAAACTCAAAATTATAATTTTGAAAATTCTACAGTGTGTTTTACTACGTACACAATGTACCTACATAACACAGATAAAGAGTAACAAAGTAAGAGACCAAAGTACTACATTGGTAAAATCACTTAAGTGCTCTCCTCGTAAACTTATTTATATTCTAAAATTAGTGCACTTTTTCACTACTTAAAATCGTTTTTCTTACACATGACAAGTTGGGATGGACATTAAATACTACCCCGTATAGTTCAAACATTTAGGATAGGCGAACCAAACTAACCAGTGAAACATGACGGGGTTTGTATTTTTCGAAGGATCGAGCCTGAGCTCATGACTTCCATGTGAGTTGGAATGAAGGAATTAAAATATGACTAGTGTAAGAACGCAACTGTCGCAGTTATTTTATTCTGAGTTGTAAGAAAAATAGAAGAAAATAGGCATCAGAGGAGAAATGGAGGAGGAGAAAGGGGAGAGGTTTGTCTTCTGCCTGTGAGCAATGAACTTGAATCACAGTGAGATGTTAAGGCATTTCGGAACTGAAATTTTTAATCTTGAATTGAGTTTTCAGATCAAATTTATGGTTTGCAAGCTGTGAGGAGTTTCTGGAAAATGTCTATCACAGTTGAAATCTTGTCTAGGAATTTCGAAGTGGAGCGAAATCTGAGTAGGTCTTGACCCAGATTGGAAAGTAAGTCACTGACAATGAGATCTTTGAGTAGTAAGAAAATGTATTTAATTGTGTCACCGGTAGCATTAGCAGGTGTTGTAGGAGAAGTTGGTCCAGTAGACGGCTGAGCGGCTGTAGGCCTGGAAGTCTTGTCTGGGGTATCAGTTTTTCTTCTGTTGATGACAGTTTGAAGAACTTTGCATCCTCTGTAATTTTCTGGGTATGGGCCACCACAATTGGTACATTGAGCAGGTTCCTCACGAGTTTTCTTTTTACAATCTTTCGTTAGATGTTTATCTCCACATTTGACGCAACGTGGAATATTGTAGCAAGAATACTGTGCTTGTCCAAATCGCTGGCATCTGTAGCATTGTAGAACAGCTTGGCTTCCATAGGGTTCCACGGTCACCAGGTAATAAAGGACGTTGCATTAACAAGTCTTCAATTAATTGATTACCCTGATTGGAAATAAGTGATGCAAGACGATTATACCTACCTAATCCGAGGAAGTCAATCTGACTTCTATCCTAACTTGCATAACTTTCCGTGTTTAGGTACCGGGAGATAAAGACGACGTGATAATTATGAACATTTTCCACTTCTCGTGATAATTGTTATTTGGAGTTACTAGTTTAAATAATGACACTAAGACGAGCTTGCTGTAGAAATTACATGTATTTTAGCTTGACCTATATATGACTCTAAGTCGTAGTTGAACATTAAAATTGATTGTAGTTAGTTCAGGGCAATTTTATAATTAAAGCAAACCTATTGACTGCTTGCAGGCATTCCTTCTTTCGTACAAGATAGTATCATATTGTATGAATACAGACTTATTCGAATCTGATGTTTACCTTCGGTATGAGGTTAAAGGTACGTACATATTCAAAAAATGTTAATGCAATATCGATTAGTATGGGCTGCTCTTTAGAAACAATCCTCACTTGATAAATATGGCGTGTTGTATTATTGTTGAAAACTAGAACATTTTTGAACTAACTGTAAACAAAACATGTTTATAAATTCTCCTGAAGAACTTAGGTAGCAAGAAGTATTCCGGGGTTAACTTTACATTTGGTCATCCAAATTTGTAACAATTACAGAGGAAATGCAATGCTGGGAAAATTTTGAGTGATATTCAGAGCGTGAAAACAAACCGAGAAAGTAATGAGAATGTACTGTATGTAATAAGAAAAGTTAGTGAAATCCCTGGTACCATATTATTACGCAAAGAAATATCAGTATTCTCTCTTAGTTTACAGTGAGAGCATACCGGTGTAGAAATAAGATCAATGGTCGTATTTCCAGACCGGTATTTTCCCATTTTCCATTAAAT
>JAGDQP010065360.1:0-11430 GCA_022664845.1 Lepisma saccharinum | reverse complement strand
GATATCACTTGCCGCTTTTGAACCTGATGAATCCATGAAACACAAAAATAAAGCCATGAAAGATATAAATGGCCTTAAAAAGAAAAAGTAGCACATCAAACAAAAAATTTATTGATTGTTTTCGAACTGACTTGCATATCGGAATACAGATACAGTCCAAAGGATAGTGGAAATTAAAAAAAAAGACCATATACTATGCTCTCATCTCAATGATCAATGAGATAACATAACGATCTCTAGAAATGTACACTTCCTTGCATATAAAATGCGGTTCTCAATATCCACTAGTCAGGTAACAAAACCTTCGCCCATTTATCGTGTAATCGTCTCAGGTAAAGATCTCCGTCTTTCTTCATTTCTCTCGTCTAGCAAAAATTAGCAAACAACATTCTCACAGAATATTTTCTAAATATGCATGAATTCCCATCGATTGAATAACGGAAAAATCTGCTAAAACAGCATGCAGAAAGAAGACGAGTAGATAAATTTAAATATGTAGAAACAGAAACTGAGAGTGACGGATGTCATTCAGAGAAGAGATGGACAAGGAAGATGGCATAGAGAGATTTGGAAGAGAAAAAGAGATGAAGAGAGAAAAAGTAGACAGTTTTGAAAGACAAAGGTAACAAAGTAAATAAATTGATTAAAATCAAAATTCACCTTTTCCGGAAATCGAACAGTAAGATAAGAGCGACTCAAATATAATTTTTGTGCCAATAATTCAAATGTATAGACTGATGGTTTCCAAACTCATTACGGGCCACGGTGACTCAATGATAGAGCACTCACCTCTACTGCTTGTAGTCGTCGGTTCGATCCCTGCTTGTGTCATGTGGGCTTTGTGGTAGACAAACACTGTGTGCGTGTTTTCTCAACATTCTCCAGTTTCTTCTAACTTTCTTCATTCCACTAATCACCCCATCATTATCATCCATCCTGACGGAGCCAAAGTTGCCTAAAGGCCTTAAAAATTAAATTCTAAATGCATTTCTCACTTTTTTAAACTTCCGTCCAAAAGTGATGTCAGATTAAAGTTGTGTAAGTTCCACTACAACATGAAAGCTTTGAGACATGTTTAATATAGAGACCAGCGTTGTCGCGCATTGCTCGTGAGCGTACGGTCCCGGACGAAAATACGGGGGGGGGGAAAGGAAAACAGTAGTAGTTCCGATTTTATCTTAACGAAAGTAGTAGATCCAGTAGGGCAAACCTACCCATGCACCTTATTAATATAAACGGATTATAAATGTAAATAAGGTAGAAATTAAAAGAACATTTACTCTGCTTTAAAAAATATTCAGGAACATTTTGAAGTTATGTAAGGTATATAAAATATATCACTTTCAATCTGTAAAGTAAAAAAAAATGGACCAGATTAATGTCTACCGATTTCCCAAAGTTAGCATATCTCGAATATGTCATTGTTCATTTTAACTACAACAATATAAACTTATAGTACTTAGAAAGCTTACTGAGGTATGTTTTAATAAGATTGTTGGAAATAGAAAACACACATACACGCACGTACATAAGCAGAGGAAACGACAGAGAGAAAGAGAGAGAAATAATCGTGCAAAGATTCAGGAGGTCATTACTTACATCGAAACAAGAAAAATGTTTCTTTGATGAAATTCCGAAATCTAATGTGTTACGAAGCAACAAGAGCTTAAAGTTAGGGCGGCATCGTAAAAAATTATGTCATATGTCGACAAGGATTTCTATGCTTGCCTTATTAAACCAATTAATTTATTGACAATGAAATTCTTTGGCTGCGAAACTTGTCTATGGGGGTACTAGTTTGAGTGTGATTTGCTAAGCCGACAATGCTTACGTCATTATATGTCGAGCTATGACGTCATTTGTGACGATGCCGCTGAGACTTTGAGCGTTTGTATCTCCTAAACAATGTATAATTTTGAATTTTTTCAAAGTTTTTTTTTCTTGTATGGTTGAATGTATAATCAGATCCCAAAGTTTATACCATTATTTCTGAGACACCCTGTTTGTATGCATTATTAGGTTTATGCCCACATACGTTAGTTTAATAATCAATTAATCTGTCACACTGTATAAAACGTGGAGAGGAACACATAGCACCGAGTATGAAGGGTTATGAACTAAACATTATTCAAACTTTGTCGAACGCTCACTCTATCTGCTTGTGTGTGTCTGTGTGTTGGAGCAAATAGGTGGGTGAGTGAGAGACTTAGAGAATGGGAGGTTCTTCCTCCCCCGTTCTACGTTTTCACGTACAGGAAACTACTGTATAAATGTCCCTTCCTTCCCGGTCCAAGTTGCTGTAAGAATAGAGGCCACATTAGGTTCACGAAGGTTTTGCCAAACTGCCTAATTTGAATGCTGTCCAATTTACTCTCTGCTTTCATTGTGTGCGCTGCATAATATTTCAGAGAAAACTGTCAGACTCCCTTTCACTACGATCTGCGAGAACCATTCTTTGATGGTGAAATACTACCTCACGGAACTACATGGATGTTTTTTTTTTCTTCTTCTAAAGAATATGCTAATGATTACGGTAGGTGATTAGTTACGACACCGAAATTGAAATGTTAGACATTATGTTCGATTCACAATTGGGTCGATTCTAACTGAAATGTTCGAACAACGCAGATGTATTAACTCGTTGGATCGTTTGGTTTAATTCGAGATTTGTCTTAACTTCGTGTATAACTTTGTCCTGACCTGGCTCATGTGCGAGTTACGGTCGTTCTGTAAGAAGGACTCAGAGACGTAACGGTATAGCAGTAGTAGTAATTGTAAGGCTTTCATATTTTCCTAATTGCAGTACGTAGCTTAGAAGAGAAATGTTTCGCTTTAATACCAAAATTAACTTCTTAAAGCCTACAGATATTTGAATTTTAATTTATTTATGGCCTTTAGACATCTATGGTTCAGGCCGCGATACAGTATGGGAATGAATCAGGGAAAGTGTCGGTCATGGCTTAAGCTGGAGGTACTATCCCCGCATTCGGAAATGGTTGACCTGGAAATGCTATACTGTAGGGCAAACTCCCTGACAGTGGTGTGTGTGTGTGTGTGTGGATTTGCCTCCACAAATACCAGTTCAACTAATTCAACAATATTACCCTTGAACCACACTGATTCAACATGTTGCACACAGCTTTGTAACATGTCTTTTGACACCTGGAGCTACACACGTCATATGGCTGTTATTGTGGCCTTCAACGAGCACTACACCTGATTCACTCAGCGCCGTGCAATAGAATACAGAGAAGTTTGAATGTGGACATTGTACATATTTCGGCCACTTATTTCTGAACAACCTGGTTTCTTTACAGTGTTTCCAACCTTGTTATTTTTATCTTGAATTACTCGAAATTTATGTTTCGGAGGAAAATTTTGCAAGCTTTGTCCTAGAATGTGTCGAGGTAAATAAAAAATATTATGCTGCTAATTATATATTTTTAACTTCTGATAAATGAAAGTATTTCTATCTACAAGTGACACAATAAATAAATAAATAAATACTATAACAATGTTTCCTTACACTTCTCTTTTTTATTACAGGTAAGTGCTGCGATCTGTACCATGTAACAGTAAGAAACAGATTCACTGCATCTGTAAGTATGTCAATTAATTTTAATAATCAATTAATTTCTCTTAACATCTTACAAATAACTCGTGAGCACACGACGAGAACAGAACTCAAGCTTCAAAGTTTTCATACAAGGTGTCAGCAACCATCACCAAATAGATGAAAGAGATTCGATTTCATGACATAATTTGTAAGGACCCAGTACATAGTCCGGATTACAAAAATATTTCCCTTAAGAGGGAGAGATACTTGCCACGCCAGTCTGCAAAACAAGCATCCAATTTACCATGGATTTTCACACACTTTTAGGAATAATATGGTTCCATATAATTCCTCTGAAAAAATTACTCAATAGCGCCTTCAACATATTTCGTAGTATAATGAAGGTACTTAAGTGAAGACCTTGCGAACTATTTTCTGTTTAGAAATAAGGAAAAATATAATTGAAATTTCCATAAGAAATTCGTTACATGGGTTATTAAAATATCCTTTATTTCTAAGGAAAAATATATGATGGATCCTTCATTTATTTATCTTTACGATGGCATGTATTATGTTTAAGGGGCTATTGAGTCATTTTATCGAAAGAATGTGATGAAACCACGATATTTCTAGAAATGTGTGAAAATCTATGTTAAATTTGATGCTTATTTTGAAGACTGACATGGTTCCTCTAAATCCCACGAGGAGATTTTAGATACGCTGCAGACTAACGTTAGAAAAAGTTGGATATATAGTTGTTGTTGTTGTTTTTTTTTTTAAAAAAAAAGAGCATCTCCTTCCTAATCTACAATAAGTACAAGTCCTTCCGCGAATTGTTGAAAGAGACTGAATTCAACATTGCTTTTAATCATTCTCGTAAACGAAACCTGGAAATTTTTCATATTAAAGCACCCGTATTTTCCAATACATCTTTCTTGTAAGGATCTACCAAAAATATTAAACGCCAGGAATATTTTTTTTTCGCTCGTTTATTAATACATTGCTGAAGGAGATGAAGAAAAGATGTACGAAAGCAAATGAATTACTCATTTCGAGAGCGAAAAACGAGCAAGAGAGGAGGAGAAAGCACGCCTTTAATTTATCACATAAGAGTAATTGTACAGGTTGCTGACTGCTAAATCATAGGATGTGACTTATCCAAGAGCTGGAGGAAAGGAAAACAACGTTGAAATATGAAGAAGCTCTTACGAAACCTTGGCTTTCTCAAATAAGAAAAAATAACAAAAGATTATGAGTTGCAAATATTTCACGAAGTAAATTACTTCAATTGCTTTGTAAATATATCATGGGTATTAATTCTTTACATACTCCAGATTTTCAATATTACTTGGTCGAGTCGATTAGATTCGTTTAGGATGATCTAAAACAAAGATCTGCAACAAAAGATGGCAGCACTATCTCCATATGTGTCGTGTATTTTCACTGTTACACGAAATTTCACTGCTGCTCCTACAAATTCAAGCCTAGAGAGTTCAAAATTTCAGGGAAGAAAGTTCATAACCAATTCAACAGCATGATCTATGCCAATTTTTTATTTTCGTTTTCCTTCATTGTCGAAATATCTTCATTGTTGTTGTGAATATCGAAATCTATGACAATGAAGCTCTTTCAACAATGAACAAAAAATAAAATTAAAGATCGGCATCGATGATGCTCTTGAATTGGTTATGAATTTTCTTCCCTGAAAGTTTGAACTCTCTAGGCTTGAATTTGTAAGAGCAGCAAGGAAATTTCGTGTAACAGTGAAAATACATTAGACATATACGGAGGTAGTGCTGCCATCTTTTGTTGCATGAAGATCGTTGCTTTAAATTATCCTTAGAATTTAGCTTGTTATTGCCCAAAACTACCTACATGAACTGTGTTCTACGTAGACAGAAAGACTCATTTTCAATAAATTTAATATTTTCTATTCTGTAAAAGATCAAATATATATTGAACGTATTTCACACACAGGCTCTCAATTTCGTCTCTCACGTGAAACAATGAAGTCCCTGGAGGTAAATTATGCATTACCCTTGTTTTTTTGTACACCCTGTCTTTCAGGAAGTGACTTCAATCTGTAGACAATTCATCGTAGTCTGTTGGTGCTTAATTTGGAGAATATGGGTGCCATTTTGAATTTATTTTAAAGTCTTTAGGTATCTGAGGCACATTCCAGGATAGGGTTGGGGAGAGAATTGTGGAAGGTAGACGACCAGGGCCTATTTTGTAGGTATCATCGCGGCATTTACCTGATGTGACAAAGGACAAAAACTAAGAGAGTGTTGTCAGCCGCTGGGATCGATCCCAGGACCTCCTGAATGCTAAGCCAACGCTCTACCACTGAGCCACGGACGCTTGGTAATATGGGTGGTGTAGAGTACTTCAGGATTCAAGTCCCTTAGCTTCTGTTTCGTTCATTGTTGATGAATCAACAGGCTATTGTAGATATACACTGGTAGCTTTTGTGATGCACTATCGGTTTATGTGATACCAGTTGTCCATTTTTATCACATTCTTATTTAATGTGGATTATATCGAAAATTGTTGAAATAGAAAAGTTTCGTGTCTCTGAGAATATGTCTTTAAAAGTCATTCTCTACCTTTGATCTGCATTCCATAATCTTCCTCATCTTGAAGAATCTAGTTCCCACCATGAAATGTTTCAAATCAACAACGTACTGCCCGTTCTGAAGTTGAAACTACACCCCATAGATATTACGATATATTTCTGGTGACGAGGACCCAGTTTGAAACTCGTAGAACAAAATTAACAATAAGTCATGCTGTTGCAATGTGTTGAACAGAGCACTGTCTGTAACACGTCCTATCATACCTGTAGATACACTTCCTGTGATGTCAAAGCTTAGCTGTTGCTGTGACTTTCAATGGACATTACACACAGTCCCCATGCAATAGCCGGCAGAGAAGGTTGAATGTGGAGATTGTACATTTGGGCAATTTATTTACGAACAACCTAGTATATAGCAAGAAAAGTGACGAAACTACTATATTCATTCTAGCTTAGTTAGTTGAAGCAGTAGACGATCAACAAGAAGTCCTTAGTTCTGTCCCCGTTTCTCTTTTCTCTTAGCTTTTAAAAGAGAGGGTCTTGGCTACATCAACCTGCAAAATAAATGTCCAATTTAACATCGATTTCACCCATTTCTACGAATATCGTGTTTCCATCACGATCTTCCAAAAACTTACTCAATAACCCCTTAAACATAATGCATGGCATCGCAAAGGTAAATAAGAGAAGGT
Organism: Lepisma saccharinum; assembly: GCA_022664845.1. Lineage (NCBI taxonomy): Eukaryota > Metazoa > Arthropoda > Insecta > Zygentoma > Lepismatidae > Lepisma > Lepisma saccharinum. The sequence goes on along the minus strand of JAGDQP010065360.1, from coordinate 4,607 downwards.
TCCATGACGTATTTTTTCTCTCTTAGAAATAAAGGATGTTTTAATGACCCACGTAAAAACGTTCTCACTGAAATTTCGATAATATTTTCCCTTATTTCTAAACAGAAAATAGCTCGCAAGGTCTTCACTTAAGTATCTTCATAATACCACGAAATATGCTGAAGGACTACTGAGTAATTTTTTGTAAGAAATCACATGAAACCATAATATTCGTAGAAATGTGTAACAAATCCATTTTAAATTGGATGCTTATTATGTAGAGTGTCATGGCCAAATACCGCTCCCTCGTAATACTACCTTCTAATAGACTTGAACTCATCTAAAAGAAAGTGTAAATGGATTGTATCCAAAGTGTTCCTATTGTGTTCACAAGTCAAAATATATACAACAAATTTTCATTTAAACAAATGTGCTAGAGGAAATTTTAAATTGGGATACAAAGACTGCTTTTTGTAGTGTACAGAAATATCTTTTGTTCTCCATTCGTTCAGGTATTGTCTTGTACTTACTTGTCCTACGTACAGGTACTTGTTCTTGTCTCTTCTTCCATGATAATAGCGAAAATGTATTTTTATTTGTTTGCTTTAACCATTCACAGCTCTTTTTGGTTTTTAGAAACACTCTTTTTTGTTTTTAAATGTCACTTATACCCCTTAGTTTCTGAACTTCTCAAATCAAAACTCTTGATGATAGCTATGTATTGGTGTAATTAATTTCTTGCTATTGTCATGTGATTTTAAAACAAAACGTGAAAACGTCTCACACAGAAGGGAATATTCGATAGTCTTGAAATCTAGTACACATTGACAGGTTCGACCAAAACACAATTCTTAACGCTTTACGTTTATCTCGTTATTTATTAAATCCGCGACAATTCTTGCTGGACATTGTAGAACATTAATGAGCAAATGATTAGGACTGATGTTATTATCATAAACAAGATGTGTTGAAAAAGTTATTTGAAAGTAAGAGTGAGAAAAGTGTTCGATAAGTGTAGAAAATTCCCCTTAAAGGTGACATGATGAATAAATTCTCAACACTTGTCGGACACAGTCATATTTCCACTTCTTGGTGCTAAAAACTAAGATAATTTAAAGTTAGTGTAAAACAATGATCTCTTACAATAGATGGCAGTACTACTTTCTTATGTTTCTAATGTGCTTTTTTTAATGTATTGCATGAAATTCCAATACTGCTCCTACAAATTCAAGCCTAGAGAGTTCTAACTTTCAGGGAAGAAAGTTCATAACCAGTTTGATCAACGCCAAGTTTTTATTTGATATTTTGTTTATTGTTGAAAGAGTTTAATTGCGACAGTTTTAGATATTCACAACAACAATCAAGAGATTTCAACAATGAACAAGAAGTGTATTGTTTTAGAGTGTACCTTACGTACATTGTTCACATAGATAAGAGTAATATACGAAATTTGTATTTACTGCAATTAAGTTGTTTTGCAATATTTGATTAATGTCATTAAAAAGTGTACCAAAAGTAATTTGTATTCTACCTCTTTTCTGTCAATGAAAGATTAATAATTACGGTTGCCATCTGTCTCGTGTAATACGGGATGTTCCGTATTTTATGTAAAATTTAGGCGTCCCGTATTATAAATAGTAAGTCGACACATTTTCAACATATCAATACTTTTAACAAATAAACGGTGATGTACTCTTTTTCCAACTGTTAACTACACAGACTGGAAAGCAGTCTCTGTTCACGTCCCTAGTCCACAACATATCGGCTTATGTCTTTTATTTGCTCTAGTTGATAACAGATACTAACGCTAACTATGGTTAGAAAATTCAAATATCCATTTTTCTCCCGCAAGTTTTTTTTTCTTCTATTTTTAGAGTGTGTGAGCATTCGCAGAGGATAATTATTATGGAGAGGAGAAGAATTATTGTGGTGGTTTTAATTGTGCGGGTAGTAATATAGGCCTAGTAGTGCAGGGCCTAAATAGTTAATTTTGATTTTAGACTATTTTAGATTTGTCCCGTATTTTTTGGTATTATTCCGTACATTTTGCCAAGCGTCCCGTAATTTATTAATCAAAAGGTGGCAACAACCCCTACTAATAATGGTGCTTATTTTCTGCAGAATATATTGTTACAAAGCAGGGGGAAAGGAATTTTTTTAAAAAAAAAATAGCATTTCACTTTGATTTATTTTTTGTGTGTTGTGTTATGCGCTTTAAAGTCATATTTTAGTTTTATGTAGCCAGGTAGATCAATGTCGAATTTACATTCTCAAATGATGTCAAGGAAAGTGGAAAGACGTTACATTTCAATTCATCAAATAAGATATTAACATCAATTATTCATTCTGGCAAATCTAGTTTTGTCTATTTTAATTTCATGCTCTGATTCGAAGCGTGTCTTGTCAGAGACAACTTGCCAATACTTCTACGCATGCTATAATAAAATAATATAAATTTCCTCGTAGTTATTTTATAAAATGGTTATTTGAAAATCGTTTCAAAACTCTCAATTTCTGCCCTGCGTCGGCGACTCATACCTTTTGGGTCGTAAATTTAAATAGAACTTAATTTTATTATTTTCTGACCACTTCTGATACTTCATTAACAAACTGTATGCTTGTAAATGAGTTTTAAAGTCTGTCATATATCAGTCTGTTATTATTATTATTGTAATTGCAAATTATTATGACATATCAGTCTGTTTACTTCCTTGTTTGTTTACTGAACAAGCTGTGTATCTAGAATCATTTTTTAGAGTCAGTATTTGGTAGGGGGACATTTTATGTAATGTCAGCCATGACACTTTTCAAACAAATCACTTGGTCACTGTTACCTTTATTGTTTTTGTTCCGGGAATCGATATCAGGTCATGGATAACAAAAAGAAAACTATATTCATTCGCTCATCACATGTAGTTAAAATTACTAAGTCCATTTCTTCTGTGTTATTCCTATTAATGATATACGTGACTTATTTAAGAACAAGACTACAGAATATACAATACAGATGCACTGCTAAGCTGTATTGTAGTCATCTTAATAAATATAACGGCATTTACACTGTCATTTAAGGACATATGTGCCATTATAAGTGTTTAGGAGTTTTCAATTTTATCATTTTTATTATTATTATTATTACACTCGTTTCATTTTCAATATTTTCTAAATAGCAATTTAAATGCTTGACATTTTCAAAATAACAGTTCAGGCCTTATTTCATGAATTCTCTGCGCACTTTGCAGAAATTGAGCAGTACAGAACAAACGTGTTTCAAAAAAATCATTAATAGGCTGACATAACGATGTATCTTTTTTTTATGAAAGTTGAGTTACAGCCATTTCACGCAGACCTTATCAGCCTTCATCAACTGTCAATTTCATAAGTTACAACATATGTTTTCAAGTATATCGCACAAATCTATATAAACTTATTTGTGTGGTGTTTTTGTCAAACACACTGAAAAAATGTATTTCCTCTCCTGAAAATTTAACAAAAAACATAGATACGTCATTATGTCATCCAACCGACGATACATATTTTTTTTTTACAAACCTTTCAAAGTGAAGACTGCTCATGAAATAGGGCCAAGGTTTACAATTTAGTTATAATTTCAATATCGCTCCAAGAACCGAAAAAGATTGAACCCTGTCCCTCTAACACATGGAGAGCAGTGGCCTACAAACTCTTTTACAGAGCGTTAATAAGGCTTGCCGCCAGTAAAACCTTGGACATACTTGTTCTAGGAAAAAAATATGAACGTAAACTATAAACACCATCTTCCAATGAAATTTGCTTTATTGATTTTGTCCGTTTCACTATACTGTCTGTATACATTGGCAATGAGGACTTAATAATACTAATCTTCTAATGCAGTTGGAAGGGAATGATTCACTGAAACAGTACTGGCAGAAGCCTCGCGTGGGATAGAATTAAGGGACGACCAGGGGATCAAATTCCCCATCAAAGAGCTTTCATATGTCGCCAGTGACATGTGCTTTGTGCTATGCTAATTACTAGCACGCAAATAAGACAGATGTGCATGGCATAAGAGAAATATTATGTTGATAAGGTATGGCGCGTATGATCTGAAGGTTGGGGCTATTTATATGTGGTGATTATTGCAACACAAGGATTCTTTGACATGAAAAAAGCGTGTATTATACTAAACGAACCCCGTACTTTGTTACAAAATAATATAACATGGCAATTTGATAAAGTGTAATGTGTTATAGAAAATGTGATACCCCAGATAACATCGAAATTTATACTGACAAGGGGACTACCCCAAGTGTTACAAACCGATTGAAACCAAATGTGTTATATGGACAGGGCACACCCAAGAACGAGAAAATATGGTAGCAAAAACTGCTCTAATTACCCCCTTGAGATATTTTAGCCCCCTAGTCGAATGACCTAGTCATCAATATTCCCAGGCCAAAGAGCTAAAGCTAGAAACACAGAGCCGAGACGCTTAGGCTAGAAATGCCAAATGTGGTATAAATGTTGACTATCATGAGGAGGTTACGAAACAGAAAAGAAATCCAATATGGCGGCCTAAATAAATAACGAAAGTATATGCACAACCCAAACGGCTGAAGCTAGAAACACGGAATTTGGTATAAATGTTC
>JAGDQP010065359.1:0-11430 GCA_022664845.1 Lepisma saccharinum | reverse complement strand
AAATGTGCAATTTCAGGGGTCCACAACTAGAACATAGTTTGAGATACGAATATGAAATTTTGTACATCTGCACATATTTACCATATCTCCTTAATGGCAAAAGCTCATATTCCTATCTTTAACATCTTTTTTCTTACGGGGCCCTCAAATCGTCGATTTTGCCATAAACTCTTGTTCCTGTATAACATGCTTCTGGCAGTGCTGACGTTTTTTGACGTGAAGAACTTGGATCATGCACTGCCGTGCATGTTGATATCTGCTTTTGTTAAGTATTTAATATTTGTAGTTGTTCTTGGTAAAGTAATGGGATGAAATTTTGAGTTGCCAAATTTATTTCTGTCGATATTTTGTCACAGAAATTTGTTGTTTTCCGCTTTTGAGTAATACTTCTTTTTGTTGTTTTCCATAAATTCTGTGAGTGGTATTATTAGTCCGAATGTATTGTAGAGGGCTCTAATTTTGTCCTTCCAAAGTGTACAAGCAAATCTGATAGAAAATCTTTCCACTCTCGACAGCAGCTCAATGTTTGTTGAGTAGTTGAATAATAGATGTCCAAATGTAATGATTGCTCTAATTGTGGTCTTATACAAATGCATTTTTACTTTGGAGCAGAGATTTCCATTGTGGAATATTGATCTTAAGGAAAAATAAGCTTGTAGTCCATGATTGGAAAGATTTCGAACATGTATCTTGAAATTCATTCTTTCATCGATTTAAAATCCGAGGTATTTAACACATTTTGAAGGTTTGATCCTGATTCTGTTGATTGTGATTTATTTAACTGTAGGGTGTCCTGTAGAGTAGAATATTGCGTTTTATTCTCGTTCAATGTGAACAGCCATGTATTGCAACAGATAATAAATTCTTTGGTAATGCTTTCTAGGTTCCGTATGACACCTTTGGTGGTTATAGCAGTATTATCTGCAAGTAAACCAAGTATTTTTTTTATTGGGGTTTATTGGAATGGGTGTGTCATTTACGTATATTAGATAAAGGGTGATGCTCATAGCCACCCTCTGATTTACCCCTATCTTGATATATATATGTCCTTACTGAGGTCCGAATTAATTTTAATTTGCTTTCCATCTAATGCATGTAGTTGCAAGCTGTAGTGCATGTAATTTGTATAGCAAGCCATAGCGCCAAACGGTATCAAAAGCTCTGGTCAAATCCATAAATATGGCACCCGCTTTAAAAAGGTCTATTTAATGAAATTAGTACATTTGCTCTTTTATATTTTAAACCCAATTCTTCCTAATATTGTCGTTGTCGGTGTTGTTGGTATTAACTTTTATCGGTATTAACACTGTCGGTATTAACTTGTGTTAACTATTTATTTTCCTACATTATATTCAGTATATTGTACTACTTACATTGGTTCTAAACTCTCAGTAAAATTCGTGTAGATTAATTTTCATTGGCTTTCCGCTAGAGCCATCTACTTTTCATACTGAAGAACGCACAAAACAAAAATTAAATTATCATGAATGAAATTAATGAAGAAAGTGTATTGGAGGTCGTAAGAGCATAATGAAGGAATTTGTTCCGGAAAAGGTCCTAAAAGAGCTTTGGCGAAATAGAGGATGACACCAGAAACAAGAAATAAAGATTTTTGTTAAACGATGACAATGAAAAGAGGGAGAAGAGATGAAGAAGAAGAGGAGGGAAACAGAGATGAGGAGAAAGCGGAAGAATGGGATAATACTGGAAGCAGAGATGAGAAATAAAAGAAAATCAGAGGAAAGAGCAGAAGAAACCTAGTTTCGCGGATTGTTGTTCCCACGCCAGCAAAAGACCCCTTTAATGAAATCTCAAACGAGTTGAGATGGTGCGCGAGAGATTTCAAAAAATAAAGAGTGGGGGGAGGGACGGGGAATAATGAGGAAGGGCTAAAGAGACTAAAGGCTGCAAAGAAAAAGATACTACGTACTTGTGAGGTGAAACAAACGGAGTGAGAAGTAAGAAGGGGAGAACAGGCTATGCGAGAAATAAGAACGAGAGAGAGAGAGAGAGAAAGTAGAGAAGGTAACGACGAAGAGAACGCGGCAGAAAGTGAGAGAGAAAAAGACGCGTTCATCCGATCTCGTAACTCCTCGTTATCCTAAAAAGGAATCTATAACTTCCATGCAAGCGTGAAGATCTTTTCTGGAAATCTGATAATACGAAAGGCGCGGCGTGAAATTAGCCTTCTGGAACGTACAATGGGTGGGGGTGGGGGGAAACGGGGGTGAGATCTTTTTGCCTTTGCCACGCATGGGTTCCTATATACCGAAATATTACAGCAAAATTTCAAAAAGGAAATAGTAGTAAGGGATAAAGAATAGTAAAAAAAGATAGATTCTTAGCAAACGAATGAGAGAAGAAAGAAAGAAAGAAAGAAAGGGAGAGAGAGAGAAAGAAAGAGATATATCTTTGTTTCTACTTCAGCAAGGACGAAATCTCAGCTATTAATTTGAGAAACAAATTCAAGCGAAGAGAAAAAAAGATAAATAAATAAGGGATCAGAAAGGAGAACAAGTTACAAACAAAAAAAAAAAACTGCAGTAAGAGGTGACAACAAGCTTGAACGCCGATACTTAAACCGATAATTCATTCCTGACCTCTCACACCCTCCCCACAAGTACAAATACATACGCATACGCATATGAATACATACACAATCACTCAAAGTCAATGCAGAAGTAATAAATTAATTTATAAAATTACAGGGATAACATAAATAATCTTTCTGGTTGTTTTAATACATCGCAGGTGGCAACACTACTTTGTAGTAACATTGTTTTCCGCTAGGTGCGACATGACATAAAATGGCTGCCATCAAAAGGGAAGTACTCTGTATTCTGAATTTCCACGTAAATTAGTCTATTAGTGTACAACGCTGAACAAATTTTGGTACAGATCCACAATGTGCGCATACAATTCGTAAATAGTACTCCGATTTTTAAGGTCAAAGGGATGCATTTGCAATCGGCCACCCGCTATTTAGCGAAGTAACTGTAGTAAGCTTTTCACAAAACTAGCGACAGAAGATAACGAAAATATATGGATTTATTTGCGAGAGCCTTACGGAGGACTATTGGAATTGTCAATTTGACGCCACGTTGACTGCCTACGCAGTTTTATACTTCTTTCTCGGGTCTCAATAGAGCACTAACGTTGAGTAGTTAGCATTAACGTGCACTAACAAACTCACATGGCTTAACCAGTCAAAGCTTTGTGGAAGTCTATGGGGGATATATAACTTGACGTCAAGTTGGCCGTCCCACAATTTTTCCTCCTTCTTTGTTCCTATTCGAGCGCTAACGTTGGGTCGATAGCCCTAACGATGCACAAACTGACGCACGTGGTTTAACAGGTTTCCGAAAGTTTATGGGCCCAACTTGCCAACTTGACGTCAAGTAGACCCCCACACACATACTTTCTCTTTTTTTTCCAAATGGAACACAAACGTTAGTTCGGGACGGGCATAAGACAAAGTGCTTATAAAATTCATTTTATCTTTATCTTACTAACGTTAGTGTCATCTGCACTAACGATACACTAACGAATGCATGTGGTCTCATCCTCTAATTCCAAATGAGGGGAACTCGACGGAGCTTCTCTTTCGGGTAGCATTTTAGCACTAACGTTGGGTGGATAGGCACTAACGTGCACTAATAATGCACTAACGAACCCACATGGTTTAACTGGTGAAAGCTTTACGGAAGGTTATGCGAGGGTCAAGTTGATCCCCCATAGTTCTTGTCTTCCTTCTTCGTTCCCATTGAAGTACTATGTGCACTAACGTACCCTAACGATGCACTAGCGATCTCGTACATCAAAGTCCGCATGAGTCTAAAATTTCTTTCACGGTTGAGGCCAAATTGAGGTCAAGTTGGTCCCTCCCATACATTTTTCCTAATTCTCCCTGAAAAATGGAGCACTATTGTTAGTGTCATGTGCACTAACGGGCACTCACAATGCACTAAAGATGCTCTAACGAACATATATGGATTTATTCGCGAGATTAATACGGAAGACTATGGGAATGACAAATTAGACTTCAAGTTGACAGTCTACGCAGTTTTTTTTACTTCTCTCTTGGGTCGCATTACAGCTGTAACGTTTAGTAGCTACCACTAACGTGCACTAATATACCTACATGGTTTAACTGGCGAAAGTTCTACGGAAGGTTATGGGGAGCCAAATTGACGTCAAGTTGGCGGCTCACCCAGTTTTTGTCTTCTCTCTTTGTTCCCATTGAAGCACTAACGTTAGTGTCATGGTATTAGCACTAGCGATCTCATAGATTTAAGTCCTCCTGGGTCTAAAATTTATTTGTAAGTGACGCGAAATTGACTTTAAGTTTGTCCCACCCAAATTTTCTTCTAGTTCTCGCTTTAGAATCGACCAACTTGACATCAATTTGGCGTTATGCACTAACGTGTACTAACGATATGCTAACAGTGCACTGACAACGATCTATGGTTTTACTCGGTACAGTCTTACGGGGAATAGGAGAGTGGCCAATTTGAATTTAAGTTTACAGCCTACGCAGTTTTTTTACTTCTGTCCTGGGTTGCAGTAACGCACTAACGTTGGGTAGCTAGCACTAACGAACGTGTACTAACAATGCACTAACGAACCCAGACGGTTCAGTCTCCGAAAGCTTTACGGAAGGTTATGGAGAGAAAAACTGACGTCACCGACACAGTTTTTGTCTTCAGTCTTTGTTCCCATTAGAGCACTAACCTTAGTGTTATTTGCACTAACGTGCACTGATGATGTACTAACTATGCAATAGCGATCTCGTAGATGTAGGTGCGCGCATGGGTCTAAAATTTATTTCTTAGTAAGGCCAAATTTTGTCAAGTTAGTCCCACCCTCAATTTTCTTCTAATTCTCGCTTCAGAATGGAGCATTACATTGGTTTGTTGTGCAGTAACGTGCAAGGGTAGCCTAGGTTAGGTTAGGCTAGGTTAGCTTAGGTCAACACAGTTATTTGCATAATCAACTAGAACCCGATTATTTGTTAACGTCAGATTTAGATTCGTTTACGTTATGTTAGTTTATGTTCAGTTATGTTATACCTTTCACTTTCGGTTAGTTAACTACAGCCAAGATGCTACAGTTTGGAGTAAAGATACACTTATTTAAGAATGTACCAAGACAATGATTTCTAAACGTGTATAACTTTAGTTTATATAACGAGATACTTATACAGAAGTAGAATACTTATTATTTCTTTTGTTATTTAATAATTATGTAGATTTTGGAGAAAAGTTCCTCTTTTGGCGTTTGGGTTTTATTTTTGTTATTTGCGGGATGATCATATAATTTTATGAAATCCGGGAATATAGATGTCATGCATAAATGTACTTGAATCTAGATGAAGATCATGAATGAAAATACCTTGATATTGTATATTTTCTGTCGAGTAATGATTTCTAATATTTCCCCCGACGATCAGCTGTGCAGGATTCTATTTCTGTAAAACTTTTATTTCAATGTTCTTATTCAAGTCAGTGTAAGCTCAAGGTGTTCTTAATGTCATTGTGATGAAATAGTCTATGCTGGGTATTTGTAAACGAGAAGTAAAGAAATAAGATAATAGTTTTAGGGCGTTAAGCTCTGGAATAAACTTCTGTTCGTGATACCAATTTAGTTTTTATTCTACTTCGCTTGAAGTTAGCTAGATTGCAGCACTCTAGATCTAACTTGCACATACGCCAAGTTTCGTCCCACCTCCCTTGAGGTTATTTAAAGAGTGCATCTTGGATTTATCTCTGAGCACTCAAGTTCAAGCGCCAAGAACCTGAAAATCCCTGAGATATTTAAGAAAGCATATAATTCTATTGAAGCCACGCAGCGACGACGGAAAAATTGTGGACGCACAGCCGCAGCATCGTACAAACTATATTTTCAAGGAATAAGTAATTTGCCTAACTTTTACAAGCGTGTACTAACGATGCATTAATGACAATGGGAGAGCCTTACGGGGACTATGGTTATACGCAGTTTTTTTATTTATGTCTCGGGTCACATTAGAGCACTAACGTTGGGTAGCTAGCACTAACGTGCACTAACGAATGCATGTGGTCTCTTTCTCTAACTCCATATACGGGGGCCAACTTGACGAAGCTACAAGACTGGGAATTTCTCTCTTTCTTGGTAGCAATGCTAATGAACAATAACCTGCTGTCTCCATCTGTTGAGATATTTATGAACTATTAGGAAATAGTTTGATAGATACCGCCAGGTTATATAGCATCTGTTATGCAAAATATCCTGGGATTCCATATCATCACCAAACTTTATATTAACAACCTTTTCTGTACATTTTGAGAGAGAGAGAGAAGATCTCCACAATATATATTCTTTTCCTCACTCAGTGTAATAAAATGAAATTACCTTTATGTATGTGTGAACTTCTCATTAAAGATATTTCAAACATTTTAAATTTCTTATTCCGCACAAAATACTCTGATGTAATGTCCTTCTCATTGCTTTTGTCCTTTTCTTGTGAAAAGTTAAACTCACTTTGTCATTCATACGTTCGTCCTTTTTCCGCTTTATATTTAATTTTAATTGAAGTTCTCTTCCGACCAGGCAGCGCTGCTTAAAAATTTTATTAGCCAAGTTTCCGCTCCACAACCCCTCTCATCAATGTCATCTTATGGATGAGTGATTCACCGGAGAAACGGCGTTTTATGTCCTCTAAAGAAAATTACTGGAGATAAGAGAGAGAGAGAGAGGAAATATAATAATGAGAAGTGGCAGTTATAGACTACATTTAAAGATTATCTTCGTCAATTTGCTTCTTCTTTTTTTTTCGTTTTACTTTTAATTAAAAAATAAATACAAAAAGATTGTAAAAACCACTGCCATAGACTTTTTTTTTTGCCTTTGAGAGTACGATAAATAGATATACAATTAGTTTTAAACTTACCTGTCGATGATCAGAAAGAGTTACGATCGCAACTGCTTGGTTACTTCTGAATTATCTGTCTATCTAGCCTTTTTATTCCTCAGTAAGGTGATGGGAAATTGACTTCTTATGAATATTAAGATGTTATTCTACGTCAGATCGAAGAGGATAATCATAATGCACATATTAATAAAATATACTAAGAATATCTCAGGATTAATCCAACCCCATATTCTCATCCCGGACATATTACAGATGTTTTAGAATGTTCGATGCCTAAATCAGGAATGTTCCAAGGATAATCCGATATTCTAGTAGTTATATTCGTAGCATATTCTTGGAATACAATTCTGTGCTATATGGAACACACACAGCTCAAACATTCAACCGTTTTCTGTCTCAAACAACACGGCAAACATTCCCCGTTCTCTACTTTACCCGGATTTAGAATTGAATTTTATTTATGGTCTTTAGGCATCTAAGGCTCAGGCCGGAATAAGGGCGTGAAAAGTATTCGGGAAGGTGGCGGTTAGGGCCTAGGAAAATCTCTGGAAAAATCTGAGTCAGGATGATCGGCCGTTGGCATCAAACCCACAACCTCCTGAATGCTACGCCAACGCTCTACCACTGAGCTACGGCGGATCGGTTTACCTGGATTTAGCTCCATGAGACGTGGCATTCTATAGTTGGAAGCGTTGGCGCTGTTTGAATCCCTGAGACACTAACTCGAGCGTAATACAATGCTCGATTAAAGTTTTTATGGGCTCTGGACTATTGACTCCGTTAGGGCTCGTGATACCAATCCCCTGATTTTCTAAGGGTAACTGATTTACTTTTGGCGTGGCCCATAAAGCAGTGAAGGTCTTGTGAACTGGACCCTTTAGCCATCTTTTAATCCGGCTCTGGGGTGATAACGGGAAGAGGAAGGGTAGGGGCCATAGGGTTAGTCTTAGTACCAATTCGACATTCGACTAGAGAAGTTGAGGAAAAACCCTGAAAAAAATCGTTAGAGTGGCAGACAACAGGATACAAATCTCCGTACATCTTGTGTACCGATCCGGTCACATTTTAACCACTAGCTATATCTCTACAGTTGTGTGTGGAAGTTTGTTAGTACTTCTCTACTACATTCCTAGATCAATATTCGTTCTGTTTTCCGCATTTGTAGTTTCTATTGTTCACAATGGTGTCAATCTTACTTTCTCGTATGGATTTTTCCTTCTACTCTAGAAAGTAACCCTTGTTCTGAATCCTCTTTGAAGATCTCCTCTGTGTAAATACTAAGAAACACAAACCATATTTAGACTTTTTCCAAATCTAATAAGTCTTGAATTTCATTAGTGTTCTTTATGAGTGGAGAGAAACAGTGGAGAAGATATAGAGATAGAGACAGGGATGGGGGTTGAAGTAGGGCGTACATTTCATTTTCCACTGTCGAACTCAGAGTTACTAAGAACTTTGTGGTTTTTACAACCTATTCATTACGTTGCGGATGTCACGACAAAGGTATTATCTTACATTTTCCTACTTAATTGAAAGGAAGTCAGAAGCCAAAATTGTCGGAAGGCGACTTTGTGTTTTCTGTCTTCGAATAACCACGAAAGAATGTGGAAAGGAGACATGTCCTTGGAGACACTGATAGGCGTTTTTAATTTTCTGTAGAGAATGAAAACAGTGGAGAAAAAGGAGTTTGACTATGCGTGTACGCAATATATGAAAATGTTTCGAAAGACTTGTACATCCACCATGTAAGGGTGAATGAAAAAAAGTGTATTCCTTTTGTATGTGTGTGGTTTTGTGAAGGCTGTAGTCATACATGAGGATTGTGTTTCTCCTGCCTGAACTATCTAGTTATCATGACGTGGAATGTTGAGGAAAACCGCCACATCAAAGGAGGTAGAAAATACATTTAACAGCCGCGCCGGGGAACCTCGATTTTCGGTGCCTCTGAAACGCCCCCCGCCCTTGGTTCCTCTTTGACTGATCTCGACTTTCGTCAGCCCTTTATGTTCTTGTAACCATTTTGTACTCGGTGGGTCGCCCTTCCCCCAAACTCCCAGCCTCTCACATCTTCTTCTCGCCCCTTTTTCCAGAGTGCAAAATCCTGCACGTCGCTTTGTGTCTCTCCTTCTCTGTGTGTGTGTGTGTGTGTGAGAGAGAGAGAGAGAGAGAGAGAGAGAGACTTGATGCCTTCGACATGAATTAGTAATCTGTCAAAGAGCTTTGGTTCAACTAGTAGACACTATGCATCCAGAAAAGTACATGGCGCCAAAGTTTGATGATAAAAATATGCCCGTGGTGGCTCGTTTTATTCATTTCTTTTTTTTTCAAAGAAGCATTTTGTGTGGAAGGATTCAATTTGCTTGTATTTTTAACAGCAGCGGCTGGTGGTTGTTTTGTTTGAGTGCTGCATTATTTGAAGGAGAATTGGATAGCTGATCTGTGACTTCTATTGTCATCAACAACTCCTCGTCACCAAAGAAGATACAGGGAAATAGTAATACATGTAAATTCACAGCCATATAGCTGCTCTTTATTATTATTGTAAATGTCCCTTCTGAAAACGCTATTGAACTCTTTTTTTGCTGTTGTATTACTCCGCATAGTATTTAGATCCCACAGTGGTCTTCCAATTTCCGTAATAGTAACTTTCTCTGAAAGACGAAGCTGAGTGAAACTCTCACTATTTTCATAATTCATCATATACGTAGAAGAGACCGGGGCTAATTGTTATAAGACTCATTTCTATAATATATCTGCATGGCTTCTGCTAGCCGTAGTACTTCTCTACCCACTGAGCCAGAAATATATGACATTCACCTGCTGTTTAGTACCTTTAATAGCAAATGACCTGAAGTTGTGACTGCTTTTGTCATTTTTTGATTTAAAAAAAAATAGTATTGTTTAAACTTGTATTTGACTCATGATTTTGGACTGAAGGTATATTTATATTATTCTACCTTTTATTTTACTTATTCTTTAGATTTAATTTCATTTTGTCACTTATTAAGTATGTCACTCGGTTATGGACAGATGTAAGTTGAGTCTAACATGGGCAACGGACTAGTTGTTACAACACGGACGAGTTACTGTTACAATGTTAAAACTGATTCCATACTTTTAAAGTAACATACTAATTTTGGTTTATTGTTCTTGTTGTATATTCGTTTTAAGTCAATTATTCAGAATTCCGTGCAGGTAAACAAAATGTAACTTTTACAGACCAAAGTTCGTGTCATGCTTCAGTAATGAGTTCAATTAGCTTTTTGGAAATGTTAGTAATAACTTCAGGATTGTGTACAGACACTTTTGGGACATTATTCTGTCCCAAAAGTGTCTGTACACAATCCTGAGGTTACTAGTAGCATTTCTTTAAAACTAATTGTACCCATTATTGAAGTACGAAACGAACTTTGGTCCGTGAAAGTTAAATTTTGTTTACCTGCATTGAATTTTGAATAATTGAAGTAAAACGAAAAAAGGCGGGAAAACGCGCTTGAATTCAGCCTGAGAAAGCAACAAGACATGTTAAAGGAGAAAAGTCACTTTTAGATCCTAATGATAAAAGCAGTCTAATATTAATACTGACAGTGAAGATTCAAACTGATTTGATCTTATATGTTTAAAATCGTTTTTAAGAACTAAACAACGGGTGGATTGGAGTTAGTGTACAGTCTGTAAGAAATGGGCTCACGAGAACTGTGAACACAATGATACCTTTTACATTTGTGTGTAACGGAAAGAAGGGGAAAGATTCACTTTAAAGAAAAAAATAGTTTTCACTCGTAACAAGTACTACATAATGACAACTAACCAACCACTCACAAAGTTTCAATCAAAAAAACTAAAATAAAAAAAATCAGCAAGTTATCGAGATTTTAAGAATATGAAATAGGTTACATATGTAGGACCAACACAGCGTTTGACCAACACGGCGTTGGACCAACAATAAAATTGACAACGCCGTAGATATATAAAACCTAAAAACATAATAAAAAATAGCATCTTAAATTATTTTTCTGGGCACCTGCGTAGAAGCAACACTGCGTTGGAACAACACCGACATGAAACCAACATTTCGTAGAACCGGCGTTGGACCAACACGGCGTTTGATCAACACAGGTTTTTGCCCTGAGGTGTTGGTCGTACGCCGGTTCTTGCTGCTTGAGAGGCTGTTGGTCGTACAAAGTGTTGGTCCAACGCCCCATCCTTTATGAAATACCTCAGAGGAAATGAGAAAGTTGGAAATGCGTTTTACTAGAAAACACTTTTCATGCGCCTTCTCCCTTCTTTCCCTGTACGCTGCAAATGCGACCTTATTTTTTTCTGGTTTTTAACTTTGAAAAATCGAAGTTATCTGAAACTTTAATAGGAAATTTGTATCAGAACTGTTAGGCCATGGGTGCACGTAATAAAATTAATTGTGCTTCGAATTGTTAAATATAGGTGTCTCTGTTATCTTCAATGTATAAGGAATACACTTACAGGTATTTCCTACGGTTTGTAAGAATATATATATATAT
>JAGDQP010065358.1:0-11431 GCA_022664845.1 Lepisma saccharinum | reverse complement strand
AATCCAGCACACAGAACGATTTCTGCTCTCCAGTCAGCGCCATTTTCGTTAACTGCTTCCAGCGCCGCGTAGCGGTAGACAATGCAACAACGCGGGACATAAACTAAACTCAACTAAACTTTGAACTTTTGCCTTTCCTTGCGTGTAGCTCACATTAAGATATGTTCATTATATTTCACAAAATAAATTTATGAAATTGGGTCCATCATTTTGACTTACCCTGTATTACGTTGTGGCAGAATGACGCCTATCAAATTTTTGCTTAAAGTATCTTTATCTGCATTTAGTTTGGGTTTTCTTGTGACAATGAAAAGGGAATTTCCATTCCATGAAGTTGGAACCTTGAGTCACGTGTTTTATTTGGTAATCTGTTCACTTTATGATACAGACCAGCCACTATATCACTTAAAAAAAAATACTTACGTTAGGACGCTTTTTCTATCGCCCGCTTTTAGCTAGCTTCTACACTGTAGGAAGTAGGGTGGTCACCATTCTAATCACGTGACACGAGAGTAAAGTCGTTTAAATGTTGAAATTACCTCTGTGTGTACAAACTTGGCACAATCACGCATAGTACGGACAAGTGGAAGCAACTGTAGTTGATATATGATATCTAACGAAGAAGTTTGAAATTAGAATAATACATCCTCGTTCCAGTTCCGTCACCTTTATAGTTCAATCACTGGGCTAGGCAATAACCCGAAACAGACACTAATAAAACAATGATTACCTTGATTTTCGATGTTCATACGTTAGGAAAGCGGTTCAGAACAAGAATAAAACATTCCTTTCCTCAATATCAAGTAACAGTGCAAAGCAACTTCTCCCTGTTTTAATAACAGTGAATCAAGGGCATTCAATCACTCTGAATCAGAACTAACCTTTACTTGATCTAATCCAACATTTTCAGACATAGAACTTGTGTATGTCAAAGTCACCCGGGTCAAATGGCACCACGCAGCGCCGTCTGTGATACAGCTCGTCCACGGCTAGCGAACAGTAGAGCAAACCCCAGATACGAGGGTTAGCTTGTGAAATAACAGGGGAAACCTTACAAACAAGCAGTCCCGGATAATCCAGCTAAGGGAGACAACCCAGACAGAAAAATTCTGGTCCTCCAGGTTCGAGAGTTGGGCGTGAGACTAACAATCTCACTATTAAAACTGTTCAGAAGCCATCGGTGAAGCCTCCAATAGAACAGATGAAAAGGAACAGAGCTGGGATAGGAAAATGGAATTCGCTTGCGGAACATGGAATGTAAGAACACGACAAACCAGGAGCATTACAAGGTCTTTAAATCACAATTGGAACAATATGAGACAAGTATAATAGCACTACAGAAAACAAGATGGCAAGGAATAGATATTACGGATACAAGAACACATACACTCTTCTCTTATAGTGGAAAAAAGAAAATAAGAAACTGGTAGTAGCATTCATAGTAGATAAAAACATACAGGACAATATAATAAACTTCACAGTCATCAACGAAAGAATATGCACACTGAGAAGAAAAGACCAAATTATCCAAAGTAACGTTCATAAATGTTCATGCACCAACGAAGAGACAAATGATCCACGTAAGGATAAGTTTTATCAGATGATAGAAGAAGCATACAACTCGTTTTCCAAGAACAAAACAAAAATAGTCCTTGGCGATCTAAATGCCAAAATAGGACAAGCAACTTACCATGGGACGATCAGAAGACACAGCTTACATCAGGATACAAACAATAATGGACAAAGACTGATAGATTTCGCAGTAGGAAGAGACATGATAATTGCGTCAATGTGCTTTCCACACAAATATATTCATAAACAGACATGCAGATCTCCAGAATGTAAAACTAGCAACCAAACTGACCACGTCACAAGCGACAAGAGGAAAGCCAGCAATAATCTCGATGTAAGATCGTATAGAAGTACCAATAGTGACTCTGATCACTTCTCGGTGAAAGCAAAGTGGAGAGACCGCGTATCACAGACGAGACACAGGACTGAGGAAACCAAAAGACCATTCAACGCAAGGAAACTACAGGATCATACATAACACACAGCTAACTTTCAAATAACGTATTGAAGAACTATCTGAAGACTCAACAGGCACAAACAATAACGAAGTAATGTCAGAAGTACAGAAAGAATGGAAAAGAATAAAACTGACAATACAGCCAGCTGTAGAATAAACCATTGGATATCAAACAAAGCCAAAAATTAAAGGATGGTTCGACGACGAATGTGAGAAAGCATCAAGAATGAAAGTAGGTATAATGAAAATGGATAGAACGACTAACGAAAGCAAGAACTAAAGGATACAGAGGACTTAGGAACATAGCAAATAAACTGTGCCATACCAAGAAACGGCAGGAGATGGATGAAGATTTAAACGGGATAGAAGAGGACATCATGAACAGATACTATAAGAGAAAAGCATACACAGAAGTACGCAGGAAAACCGGATATAAACCACATACAAGCATATGTAGAGGAAAAGACGTGGAGATAAAGCGGAAGAAAAGGCAATAAAAGTACATGGAGAACTTCTTTTATAGACATACTAAACACAAAAGAAGCATAGAGTAAAATACATATGCGAAATAATTTGACAAGGAAACAACAGAAGAGCCAAATGAAGAAACTGAACCAAAAGATGTTACAGAAATACAGAAGGCCATTAACCAACTCTATACCAACAAAGCACCAGGAACAGAAAGGATACCTATACAAACATGGAGGCACAAACGTGACCAATGCAATATATGGATTGATCACGAAGATATGGGAAGAAGAGAAGTTACCCATAGAATGGAAAACGAGCATCAATGTACTAATATACAAAAATCAAAGGGGATAAGCGTCAAAGCTAGAATTACAGGGAACATCCCTGTTATGCACAGGATACAAAATACTAACACCAATTCTAACAAACCAAATATTCACAGTAAAACAACTATTAGAAAGAGCGTGGGAATATGGTGTAAACATATACCAAATTTATATAGATTTCCAGTACGCATATGGCAGCATTTATAAAGCAATGCTGTTTGGAATTTCTGATAACTTTAAAATCTCTAGTAAGCTGATAAGATTAATAAAAACAACTCAACATCGTATATCAAGATAGGATCACTACAAACGACAATTTTACAGTAAAGAATGTCCTGAAACAAGGAGGTGGATTGGCTCCAACCTTGTTCAATTTCGCAATTAGAACATGTAATAAAACAAATACTATCAGACACAAATGCAACAATCTACTATAAATCAGTTCCGCTAATAGGATACGCAGACGATATAAACATCATGGGCAGAACGAAACAAGCTAAAGAACAGTATGTGGAACCGAAGAAAGAGCTATGGAAATAGGACTCAATTATCACAGACAAAACAAAAAAGATGTTACAGAGCAGGAAACCCAATGGTAACGGATCTACTACATTAGAGGATGATTAGATCAAATTGGAAACAAAGTTAAAGTACCTAGGAACGATCATAAGTAATAACAATGACCAAATCAAAGAAATCAGAGCAAGCCTTGCAGCACCAAACAGAGCATAAAACTCACTACAAACCATTATCAAGTCCAAACAAACAACGTGGAACACGAAACCAAGATTCTATAAAACTCATCAGACCAGTCATATGCTACGGTTGCGAGACTTGGAGCATAAGCAAAAGGATGGAAGAGATGTTCCAGCACTTTTGAAAGGAAGATTTTACAAAGAACACAAGGCCCCGTACAAGGGAATGGAGATTAGGGGATCCGAAAAAATGATGATGAGCTGTACGATCTATACAAAAATGTACATGTAGTAAAAGAAATAAAAATCCAAAGATTACGATGGGCAAGCCATGTACAAAGAATGAAGAAGTACAAGAATTTCAAAGAAGAACATGGATGGAAAATGTTACACAAGACCAGTAGGAAAACCAAGAGTATCATGGGAAGAGTCACTGCGCGCAGATACTCAACATTTGCTAGGGTTAAAGGGATGGAGAAGTGCAGCAATGGTTAGGGACGAGTGGAGGCGAAGACTGAAGGAGGGCGAAGCCCACTGAAGGTTACAGCGCCATGCAGGTAGGTAGGTACGTAACAGTCACCATTCTGCTTTTCAAGCAGGAGGCGAACGTTCTGAGTGCCTCTGACCCACAAAAGCCGTCGTGTCCACTTCATTGTAACTTCAGAAATACTACCAGAATTTATGTTCGTATGAGCATTTTATTTCCCTTAAGTTCAATACGAAATTATATATACGTAACAGTCACCTACGGTTCACTGAAACACTTCGGAGAAATTATCTGTGAACATCAGAAACATCATCACCCTTCTCATTTTATTTATCGAGCGCAGTATAAAATGTGAACGTCCTCGTAATCTGTCACTAGGTTTCGTTAAAATCTCTTTACTCATTGCATTGAACACCTTTATATTTAGGATAGCTATTTAAAAGTAGGACATTCTTTCTGTCAACAACTGCCGAAGAGTTGAAGGAATAGTAGCTTATAACAATACTAAGTTAGAGATGAAACACTTTTTCGTTCCCCAGCTAAAGCCACATTAAAAGGAACGAACAACAAAAATGCTCCTAATTCTACAGTTCACTGAGAACAAGGCAACTTTTGTTCAAAGTGGATGCACGTGGCCAGACGAATGGCTTCATGGAGTCCTCTAGCTTTCTTGCCTGGTCCTCTACTTAAAATTTAGTAGCAGTGGCGGATTAAATATGTATTTACATCCGATAGCGTCATATGGAGAGTATAAATTGTTTTTAACGGATTAGGTACGAAGTTAGATACGGAACATTGCTTATGTCAAGTATAAAACCCAGATGAAGGAAAAGAAAATCGTACTATTTTCTATGGTCCTAAATCCAACTTTATACAAATTCATTTTCTGATGACGATAGTTGAACATTTCAGAAGTTAGAACAACTCCCGCGTTTAATGGAACATTATCAAAAGGTTATAGTTAATACGTGCACCCCTGGAAGCGATAAGGTCTCGAATTGAATCAACAGTGGCCTTAAAATGTGAAGAGACGAAATTTTGTAATTAATTGCACCAGGCCTATTAAACATATCGGAAATATCTTCGGACTTGTGGTGACCGAATCCCAACTAACCTGTTAAGATCAACTGCTGGAAAAATTATGTACTTCACTGAGTTTTGACTTGTGCACAGACTGAAATTCTAATCAACTGAACACCCTCCGGGAAAAAAAAAGTCCACCAGATTTTAAGACACAGAAATGATCCGAATTTATTTATTATTATTATTTTTAAATTGTAATGAAGTCTAAAATGCATCCTTATGCTAAAAAGTAAACTTTATCACAGATTCGCTTTCAATAACGACTATCTGCGTCTATTTAAGATGATCATGGAAGAAATACATTCGTGTCTATGAAATCAGACCTTCTGCTGCGCATTTCAAATTGCAGGAACATATTACCATATCAAAATCCTTCATTCAAGAAATCCTCGATTCATTTGAATGCATTTTAAAATTAAGAAACTTACTAGCATATATCTCAAATATATTCAAAAGGTTTTCCTACTTGTATTAATACGGCAGTAAAAGCAAATAACCATGTTTTCAGATTGTGTACGTTACATCTGCATTCTGGTCACGTGACGCCAAAACCACTCTCCGGTAACAAACTCACTGCACATCACCCTTGTATATACCAAAACATTCAGTGCAAAAACTTCAATGTAAAGACATTCATGAAGTGAAAAGAAAAGCAAAAAATGCAAATAAACTGTTGAAAGTTTTATGAACCTACATAATTCGATAAGATAGCCATTAATTGCATGGGTGGTAACAGCACTATGTGGTTTACGCCCGTCCCACCCTACCTATTCGAAATACACTAACTTTTAACATAGCACAGACTTTTGTTCGCGCATACGCCTCAACTGACGATACGACAGAAGACAGAATTGATTAAAGTAAGAAACTTTTGTTACGGTGGATTTGAAAATAAAAGACGTTAAGAAAAGGAATGAAAGGTAACAGAAAAATTACGAAGGAAAAAAAATCGATCTGGAGATCCCGTATCTCTAAAACAGTACAAATTCAGCAGCCTCTTGGACGAAAATGTTAAGAAATAAGAAGTGGTTCGAATTATATCGTGGGTCCTGTGTATGTGTTAAAAGAAGTAAGTAGTTGAACCATTAGACATTTATCTAACTAGACTTGAAATAATCGGAAAGAAGTAAAATTTAGTATCCAACACCTGAACATTATTTTTGAGAAATTCAAACTTAAAGAACGGAAACTTTAAAACTAAGTCAAACTTGTGATCAAACTGAAACCAATCGAGTGTTGCCGAATATTTTATACCGTTCATAAAGAAAAGCAAAAGGAACTCATGGTTCTACAGCCAAGAGGCCAATAATTACCAAGATGCTTTGATCAAACAGTGTCGCGTTGCCAGTGCAAGGACTCCACGAAAGTTTAACTGAAGGCCACTTCATTCAAGTAACTCTCCACTAGGTATAAAATAACACTAAAGCGTCCCATGTACACCCATCAGATATCAAAATCGGAACTGCTCGCACCAAAGGCTAGAGCATTAACCGTTCCACTAAGTAGGAATACCATAGTCCGTATCAATTTCCGAACATGCTAAGCATCAAAGACGAACAATCCAGAAAATAAAACTAAAATTATGACAACTCAAGGTAATTGCAAGCTTCAAAATGACCTAGAAAATCTATAATTTTAGATCTGTATTAATTTCTTTCTCAACTGTATTAATTTCATAATATATTACAATTTGTAAAAGATAAGCTGAACTTTGTAAATAAACGCAATGTCAAGATCTGACGCGTGTATCAATGTGACTAATTATAAACAGTTTAAGATAATATATGGACGCACGCCATCTTTGATTCACGCCTTTAACAGTTATACTAACGTAGTGTTAGTGTACTTGAATTCCCCGGAAACAATGAAGTACTACTACTTTTGCTATTCAAATGATTACTTTTTATATTGCCTATCTGACCTATTCCTATTTGTACTTTAAATATAGTATTAGGTGCAGGTATCTACTATTGTAGTTTTTCTAGATTTTTCAACTTTTAAGGACTTGAAATTCGATTTTCTCGAAACTCCTGCATAATTATCAACTGGCTATTAAGGCTTTCTCACTTAAACTTACTTGTACAACTTATTCACGGAATGTACTGCTCAAATTTACACCAAAGAGCTACAATATTATGAACATACTCCGTCGTCGGGAATAACATCGCCCAATTCGTAACACCTGCACAAGTAACGGACAGTGATGTTTCGAACGGTGAATCTGTAGATTGCATATGATGAGTATTGTCAAGATGGGTTATTGTAAAGATGGCAGTGACTTCATTGAGAACCAGTTGACTGATTCGAAGTACATCAGAAACTGAAAGGTTCGTGTTTACGGCCAGCTGTAGTGAGTTAATATCGACAGTGGTTCGAGACGGCTAAAACAACAAACCAGTGACAAGATGTCAAGCGACCATTGAAAACTCGCCCGTATGGCCTTTAGGAAACTTTGGCTCTGTCCGGGATAGGGTAGGGGAGAGGGGATGTGGGAAGGAAGTCGGAAAGGGCAGTTTGAAAGGGAAAGGGCGATTTTTTTTTCTTAACGTCTTCCAGCCATTTCTCTGACGTTGACAAGAAAACACTTAGATGGAGAGCCGCTAGAATAGTTTTCTTGAGCTTTCCATTACTAAACCAACTGAACAACGGCCGCTCGGTCCGTATTATGCGAGTCAACAAAAAAAATGCAGCGGCGTAAATCAAACATTTAACGTGAGAAAGATGTCAAGCCAAAGTACATTGCACACTCCTGTTGATGGAACCACGCTGACGCAGTCCCATTTCACATCCACACAGGCTAGCTTGATCTGAGCCAAACACAAAATTGGGCGGACCCGGCCAGAAAAGTGGTTCGCGAACTCTTTTCCGGCCAGCCCGGTCCGATTTTTGGTCGGGTTCGAACTGAGCTGGACGGCGTGGCTGTAAAATCGGTCCCGATTGGAGGCCTCTATAGTGTATCTCCAGGTTGACGCCTATCCAACGTCTGAAGATAGAGGACGCGCGAGGATAGCAACTGCACCTTGGATCAATGAAAGAATGTCGAATGGTCCGATGTATCCTAGTTTATGATTTGTCGACAATTATAACACATTATCTTGAATCTGCTATGAGATTTAATTGGATAAATTCTTCACAACAACTGACATGTTTAGGTGGAAAGTAACACAGAATAATCTGGAAGCGGTCTGGGGTATCGAGTATCAAAAGCGAATAGTAACATTACGAAACTGAAACAAGAGGTTATTGCCACTGTGTTCCAATTTCAGGCCTAGCCACATCTATTTTACAGACATTTAAGAAAGACATTTTAAATTTACTGCGAATCGACTAATTAATTATTTGCCGTTTTGGGAATTAACGCAATTATTTTCTCTGAGATCAAATAAAAGATATGAAAATCGAACAACACACCAAGTTAAACAATATTATTTTATTGAAACTTTTTTTCACGTCAGGACTGTTACGAAAATGTCTTGAGATCATTTGGCATTTTCTCAGATCACGACAGTTTGTCGTAAGATCACGACAAACTGTCGTAGCATTTTAAAAATATTTAACTCAGCTATTGGTTAGTAAGTTTCAAAATAGTGACTATAACGCCATACTGCCCAAATCTTCAACAGTGAAAACTGATGACTATTCAAACACAAGTTCCGGTGTCCAAGGTTGTCCCTAGAAACCATTTGAGAAGGTAAAAACCTACCGATAAGAAAAAAGATATCTGCTTGACATAATATCAGAAAATGAAACAGCTGAGCTATGCAGATGAGCGCTATAGGTTCTATCAAGTGGAAAGCAGTAAATATAGTTCGAGATTTTACCTCCACCCAACGTGCCACGAACAAACAACAAATTAGCTGAAGTTTCAAAAGCACAAAAAGCGACTGTACACTGACCTCTTCTTATGATGACCAATTTAAATTTAACTGTAAGTACATACCAATGCGTAAGCAGCCGCGAAATAATTTGGCGGCTATTTAACAGTCTTGCTTGTTAAAAAGAGAAAGAAGAATATGTTAAGAGAATAGTGTAACTATAGAATAAGCACGAGAGGTTTAACTAAAAGAGCATACGATATTACATTTAGATGTCTTACTGGAAGTAAAAACAGTATAATAGAACAAGTCTTGTCAAAAAAAAATGTCGATATTAACAAATCTTTTTAGAAATTTGAAAACGAGAATAATTTGTTTTGTATATCACTTGCCTCACTCCGGGTTGTGGCTATTTATCTGGAAGATAATAGTATTATAGTTTTGAATAACCCTAGACCTTTTCTTACTCGTTATTGCAGATAAAAAAAACTAATATCACAAGCAGATCATATTAGAAAAGAAGTACAGTGTATCGCACGGTACAGAAATATATGTAAGCATTAGTAAATGTTAACAATTGTTAATGTTTTCGACGCTTTCCCCACCTCCACCCCTTTCCGGTGAATAAACATACACACATTCTTTAATTTCTACGCAACTTTCAAAAGCACAAACGTATGGAAATTATATCCTCCTAGCACCTTCGGTTGGCCTGTTACATTATCCTGGATATCATATATCATCACATATCGTGTTCTTTTCATGAGACTTATCTGCCTGCTGGAGCTAAATTCGGGAATGTTTGGGGCGTTCGAAGGCTGAAATCTGTAGGTACAAATGAATCATTCTTTTCCACTCGGTACGTGCATCATAAAACTATGGAAAAACGTTAAGATGTATTTTGGTAGGACATTAACTCTCCATAACTTTAATCTATATAGTTCATAAACAGAAAAATGCAAAACCTGACAAGGACCTTACCTTTAATGCATCTAGATCAAAATTTATATCTGCTTGTTTCAAAGAACTAAGATGTAAAAAATATCCAATTACCAGTAGGAAGCATGTACCTCCGTTTACGAGTAGAGAGGTTACCGGTGTTTGTCCCTAACAATCATCGACCTCGTATACCCCTTACACTTCGCTGAGCAAATAATTTTATGTTAGATTGGTACTTAATGAGTCGGATTAAGTAAACAGCAAGGCTAACACTGCGCACGGTTTGTTACACACAACACGATAGAAAGAAACAGCGATCCGAAACAAGAAACGAATCTCCTACAGAAGAAAAAGTATAGCGAAGTGTACAATTTGCCATTCCTTCCCTAAATAAATAATGATAAAAAAACGCACTGAACGCAACGAAGCGATATTCACTACAAAAACTGTTAGGTCATAATATATAACACGAAAAGGAAAGAAGCCAATGAACTTCTAGATACAAAGACAAACTTATGTACTTACTCATTTGCTGCAAGGTTGCCAGTTCGCTCTTTTTCTTCTTACGTTCCTTTGCTGGTGTAGTTGAAGCTCCCTGCACAGGTGACGGGGCTGCTGCCTGTTGTTGTGAAGCAACTACCTTTTCTATCTTTTCAACCTTTTCGGTTTTCTCCTGTTTGGCTCCCTTCTCAGGTAGCTTGGCTTTCTCTTCAGTTGGGGAGGGAGAGCTGTCCTCCTCTTGTTCGCTAGCCTTTGCTTCTTTATCTCTGCTTGCCTCAGGAATTGCAGGTGGCACAGCGGCTGCTTTAGCAAGGCTTTCGCTAATTTTCAAGTCTTCCAACTGAAGTTCCCTCTGAAACGCAAACAAAACGTATCTTTTAGGACGGTATTTCGTAACACTTGTGAAAATAACAATGAAACATTTATTCACCAGTACCTTAAATACTGTATACTCTGCAACCAGGAAGAAAACAGCCTCAAATTTCAGAATATTATCTGCAAAAATCTAATGTACATTTTTAATTTCCTTAAAACCGTCGTCAAAATTGCCTATTGTTGCATTTTTTACTAGTTACTTTTATTATTCATAGAACAATACTAAAGATATACAACCTATTCCTCGAACTCTGAATATTTTCAATGCTCTATCATCTATTTCAGATTAACCAAACAATTCCCATAACCACCACTTTGCTTTCTATACCAACACATCTTACAATATTCCCCATTGCTGTTTTAAGTCAGGTAGAGTTGGCGCAAATTTGGAATCTCAAGAAAATATCTGTTTCCAATTTTCAAGAAATTTTCCTGAACGCCGAAAAATTGCCTGGCGCTGTAGTAGTGTTCCTTTCTATCTAGTAGTGGAGTGGGTAAGAAGCTAACCTTCCAGTTTCCTCCTCTTTGAGAACAGGTCAGAGTTTTATTGTTGCGAGATGTTGTAGTGGAGTGGAGACCTTAGTGAGAATGAAAAACCATGTCGTCGCTCCGGGGGACGATCGACAACTGTGGGGGAGGGAGAAAGTCCCAGAAAACATCAATCACGGAATCGATCATAACTAGTTTATTAAACATGGTAAGGCAATATT